>BHFT01003895.1:0-291682 GCA_004320025.1 Laticauda laticaudata | reverse complement strand
TACAATGACGTGGGATAATACCCGAAGGAAGCTAAACAGCACAAATGTAAGTCCCCGCGAGAGCTTAAAAAAACATACATACATACATACATACATACATACATACATACATATACATACATACATATACATACATATACATATATATATAGTTATATATATATATATATGATGACAGATGAGAATCTGTCGAAACGTTACTACAACTTTAAAAGCACAACTACAATGACGTGGAATAATACCCAAATGAAGCTGAACAGCATATATATATGTGTGTTTGTGTGTATATGTATATGTATATGTGTATATGTATATATGTATGGTATTCAGTTTTGTTTGGGTATTTTCCGACATCATTATAGTTGTGCTTTTAAAGTTGTAACGACATTTTGGCAGAATCTCATCTGCCATCATCAGACTTGTGTGTTGTGTTCGTCATAGTTGTGCTTCTAAAGTTTAGCAACGTTTCGGCAGAATCTCATCTGCCATCATCAGGCTTCTATTTTGGGTTCGTCTGTGAGTCAGGCTTTTACAGTTGTTTCAGTTTTAAATTTGGGGCTAGCCTACTGCTGTGCCAGAAAAAAAGAAAAATGAAGAAAAAAGCATTCTGGCACAGCAGTAGGCTAGCCCCAAGTTTAAAACTGAAACAACTGTAAAAGTCTGACTCACAGACGAACCCAAAATAGAAGCCTGATGATGGCAGATGAGATTCTGCTGAAACGTTGCTACAATTTTAAAAGCACAACTATGATGACGTGGGAAAACACTCGAACAAAGCTGAATTCCATAAATGTAAGTACCCGCGAAAACTTAAGAAAAAAAAAACATATATGTATGTATGTATACACACACACACACACCTCAAAATAACAAAGCTGTTGCGGAGTTATGTAGTTTTCATAATTGCAAAAACACAGAAAGAAAAGAGAAGAGGAAGGATGTATGTGTTTGGGCTCCTAAAATAATCATGAGTTTTGGAATATAACAGAGGATGTTATGCTTGGATAAATTAGTTGAGTTGTATTAAAGCGATTGTGGTAATCATTTAAGAATGTCCCAGATTGCCTCTTAATGAATTACTTGTTAAAGAAATGTTTTCTCTTTTAGGTTCAAGAAGGCATTCGAGTCAGAACCGTCATTACAGTCAGGAATTAATTATGCAGTCCTCCTCTTGGCTGCTGGGCATCAGTTTGATACCTCTTTTGAATTACGGAAAGTTGGTAATTATAGCTTACTGATTCACAAGCAAATCAAATTCAGCGACAAGATATTTGCCACCTTCTGTTTTACGGGAAGCGAGCTCATGTTGAAGTCACAGTTCTTCTTTGCCATTTCTTCATTTCAAATACATCTTCTGTTATGAGAGCATACATAGACTGCCCACGTGCTTTTACTAAGTGATCTGCTTTGAGCAAATTCAGTTTTTTAAAATATTTTTTTCCATATAGACCTGTAACAGCTCAGGGGTATCATAGAATAAACTGTTAACAGAAATGAATGAATTCTGTTGATCCTTCTAAATAATTTTATATTTTATATAACTTTTTGTCCAGTGAAATCTTCCATGCCATTATTTCCCTTTACTATGTTATTTTTGAACAGCAAGAAATGTACCATATTTTTTGCACTATAAGGCACTCCAGACCATAAGACGCACCTAGCTTTTGGGGAGGAAAACAATAAAAAAAATTTGGGTCTGCCTCCCAGCGATTTGCCTCCTTACAGCAAACAGCCTGGTTAACTTCAGCACAGCAGCTGATTGGTGGTTGGATCGGCCTCCCGGATTACTGCCAATCAGCTGTTCCAGGCTGCGGGGATCACTGCTGCCCATCATTGCCATCGCCACCCATCACTGCCATCGCCACCCATTGCCATCTCCACGTGCTCCATTTTCAGCCTGCGTGCATCCTGTTTTCGGCCCATTTCAAGTGGCAGGGATTGATGGTCTCCAGTGCCAATCCCCACTGCTTGAAACAGGTCGAAAACTGGATGCGCGGAGGCCAAAAATGGAGCATGTGGAGATGGCATTGATAGGCAGTGGCAGCGATGGCTGGTGACAACAGTGATGGGCAGCAGCAATCCCCACAGCCTGGAACAGCTGATCGGGAGCCCGATCCAACTGCCAATCAACTACTCATGCTAAATCAGAATGTGCTGAAGCTGACCAGGGTGTTTGCTGTTTGCTGCAAGGAGACAAATTGCTGGGAGGCAGAGGCCAAAGGGTGGGGGCTGGTGGGTGGGTGGGGCTTTGGCAACATTTGCTCTATAAGACACACACACATTTCCACCCACTTTTTTGTGGAGGGAAAAGTGTCTTATAGTATGAAAAATACGGTATCCTGTTATAAATGTAGAATCTGTAGTAATAGTTACCTACTGTAAAATTTCCATTCTGCCTGCAATATGAGGCTATTGGGTTAATACAAGGTATTATTAAGCTAATACAGGTAGTCCTCAACTTTCAAACACAATTTAGCCCAAAATTTCTGTTGCTAAGCAAGACAGTTGTTAAGTGAGTTTTGCCCCATTTTACGATCTTTCATAACATGGCTGTTAAATGAATTTGGCTTCCTTATTGACTTTGCTTGTCAGAATGTTACAAAAGGTGATCATATAACTCCAGGACAATAGGACACTGCCACTGTCATAAATGAACCAGTTGCCAAACATCCAAATTTTGATTGAGTGACTGTGGTGATGCTGCAATAGTTGTGAAAAATGCTCAAATGTCACTTTTTCCAGTGCTGATGTGAGGGTCACTGAATGAAAGGTTGTAAATCGAGGACTACCTGTACAGCAGGCCAATTTTCTAATTGATGAGAAACAAAAAAAAAAATCTCAATTCAATTTTATAGACTTCCCACTGAAAGCTTGATGAAAGAAATGAAGGTTGCTCCATAGCAATAATTTTTTGATTTCTGTTGACAATTTTTATCAGTTTCTGCTAAGTCCCCTTAAACCTCATTATTTTGTTTTTGACCTTATCTCTGAGGTTAGTTAAAACTTGTGCAGAAATGAAGAGCAAGTCATAAATGTATGAAAACAATTATATCCTGAAATTCGGTAGTTTTTAAATTTGTAGTACTTTAGTGAGCAACAACTTATGCTGAGGTTTATTTTACCTATTAAATTTGAAAGGTGTATGTCTATATTCCTCAGCCTGACAGTTTCTAGATGTGTTGAGGTTCTGGGTTCCAGAATTCCCACTATTACAGCTAAAATACAATTTTAATTTTTTCAGGAGTTAAAATAAGCAGCCTGCTTGGGAAGAAAGGAAACTTGGAGAAATTGCAAAGTTATTGGGAAGTAGGGTTTTTCCTGGGAGCCAGCGTCTTGGCAAATGATCACACAAGAGTGATCCATGCCTCAGAAAAGCTATTCAAGTTGAAGACACCAGCATGGTAAGCAAATTTCTTGCGCCATTAATATACATTTAATTTTCAGGTTAAAAGCAAGCCATTGGTAACTCTAGGTAAATAAATCATTTTGTACACCACATTGACACCTGAGGATGAAAGTACAGAGTACATAAAATGTGTGTTATCCAGGTATCCTTTGGCTTCTTTTTTTTCCTGAGTAAGCACTTGAGTTTTGATTCTGGATTCAAACTGAAATTCAGAAAGAAAGAAAATAAATGTTACTTACAGTTTAACAGAATTTGTTCTCAACCTTAGTGAAAAGATATAAAAAGTTCTCTTTGCTGTCATCTTATGATCATGCTGAGTTTTGCAACCCAGATAGACTAATTCTATAGAACAGAATAGAAGCAAAGCAAACAGAAGAGATATATCAAAGGTGAGTCTATCAGAGAATGGAAGTGGATAAATGACAACCTTTTAAAAATAAACTTTCCAGTTTAATTCTATACATCTGAACCCACTTTATACCTCTTGTAGGCAGATCATGGTTATTTAGAAATTTTTATAAATAATTTTCATGAACTGTCAGCCCACATAAATATGGGTGCAATATTCAGCAGACCTAGAATAGTTCTGGAGCTGGGTCTGTTTCCTTGTCTCCCTTTATTTTTAGTTTTTATCATTCTAGTTTTAAATCAATAAGAGGGCAATGAAGAGTTGACACAAGTGGTTATTTTACAGCATGTAGCTTCTGCTTGATGTTCTGCTCAAGGCTAATTTGTTGGATCAATGAGAGATTTTGGTATGGTATTTACTTTTAAAAAGATACTAAGCAATAACTATGTCAGACATTTTGCTGGGTTCCAAGATGAGAAAAATGGATTGTAGCTGGTAGGCAACTATAATTCTCTGAGTCAATTTGAGTTGAAACTGTGATGGGGAGTGATTGAAACCAGATCCAGAGAAGAGATAAGAAAATCATCTTGTGTTCTATTTTCATCTTTATTTATCCATACAGGCCTTTGTGTTTATTCAGGCTTCAGTTCAATGAGGCACATTTCCATTTATGATGCACCCGCCTTTCTGGAAGTAAATAATTCTTAGAAGTAACCACTAACATGGATTTTCTCAACTAAAAAAAGAGGAAGCACACTGACTAATTTTAAGAATGAGAGAAAAGTATGTTTCCTTCTGTCTGTAAAGTAGTAGGGAATCTATCCAGGACAATGTGATTTATATTATCCTAAGCACAATGGAAGGTGGAAGCTATTTAAAAAAACACAGTGGAGTGCCAGCTTGAGGAAAAAGAGACTCTGAATGTTTACCCAGCCAATCACAGTTTTGTGATGTGTTTTGTGGTCTGTATAGAAAACGAATGTGATAAAGATTGCAAGCAATAATATAAAATGTTGCAAACTAGTCTTTGTTTTCTCCTGGTTTATCCTAGGTATCTTAAATCTATTGTGGAAACTATTTTGATATATCAGCACTTTAAGAAGCTAAATCCAGATCAACAAGTAGGCAAAAATGAACTTGTAGACTTTTGGATGGATTTTCTAGTTGAGGCTACAAAGACGGATGTCTCTGTAGTTAGATTTCCCGTAAGTATAATTTAAACACTGTTCATTTCCTGTTTGTCTTGCTACATGGTTATTTGGAAAGAGAAGTGCTTTAATTTGGAAGGCAATAAATTAAAAAAAAAACATAATTAAATTGATCTTTATTAGATACAGGCATCCTGCTTTTCCTACAAAGAAAATGGTTCTTAAACGTCACAACAATTCTGGTGAAGAGATTATTATCATGAGTTTGAATTTTATTTCTGAATGAGGAATTGAAGCTAGTTTGTAGTCTGTCATTCTAACTATTTTACCACTTAAATAAATAATTTGGGTGGGATAGAGTCAGATATCATTTTCCATCTACTTACCTATTATAGTGATTATACCATTTTCATTCTGTAAATGAATTTTTCACCACTAATGATAACCATTTTCACTCCATAGTTGATAGCTATTGAAAAATCTATTCTTTAGTTAAATATTATACCAATATTTTTGTTGGAACGAAATGTTTTGTTTCTAGATTTTATATTCACCTGTTGTATGATTTTGTACATAATACTTGGCAGATAGGTACCTTATTGTTCTTTACCTTTTCACTATTAGTTCCATCCTGCTGCTTTTCCATACATTGTCATTTGAGGCTATTGATCCCTCCCTGCTGAACTGACCTTAGCTGGAGATTTGGTATTCACAATCACTTCAAAGATTTCTTGCGTAAATTTGCAGAAATATGGTTTTTGCTTGCTCAGTCCTTTACTTCATTGTAATGTATACTCTGAACTTGCCAAAATAATGAACAGCATAAATCTTGCTTTGCTATTTCCTAAACTGGAATGAATGCAAGCTAGTGTCTACTTTTACAAAAGCTGCAATCTTCTGATCATTATTGTCTTTAGAGTTTTTCTTTATTTTTATGCATGTTTTTTATCCTACCACTGTATGCTTTTCATCCTACCACTTCCCCTCTACAAAATATTTTGTCTTCCTTTCTTATCCCACCTTCCCCACAAAGATTTTCATCTGTGCATTATCATAGAATCTCATTGAGTTGGAGGATAACTTAACAACAATAGCTAACCTGAGCTACAATAGCTTTTTTTATCATCAGATAAACCAAAGCCATTGTAACTAATGATAATTTATTGAGAGGTAAAAGTGGCATTTTTACTTCATGTCTTCAGATTTTTTATTTATTGAACCACAATTTTCATGTTTTCTTTTAGTTTTTCCTCCCTGAAAAAAGGAAAAAAAGGAGTTGACAATCTCCTAGCCTTCTTCTGTACAGAATTTGAATTTATACTGAAATTAAGAAGAGAGTAGCTACATGTCTCCTAATAATGTTGATTTAGGGTCTAGAAAATGATATTTTCAAATAACTGAAACCAATATTAAATAACTGGAGAAATACATGAAAAACTACTTTTAAAATGTTTATAATAAAGGAGATGGAAGAGAAAAAACATTCAGCAAATAAAATAATGTAGTTTTGAATTAAACTCTTCTATGCACATAGCAAAATAAAAGTTTAGATTCTTACCACAGATTTTGTTGTATGCTGCATGCTATTTCTTCGCCAATTCTTTTCTTAGATAAAGTATAACAAATAGTTGCCATAAATGGGCTGGCTAATAAAATTATAAACCATACAGAGAATACCTGTTACGAAGCCTTATAATGTGGAAATTGTCTCTCTATTCCACCACAGTTTAATATCTAAATAGCTGGACATTTTGAGAAAACAGTTATTAAATTTAATTTTGTCTTGAAGGTTTTGATATTGGAACCTACAAAAATCTATCAACCTTCGTATTTGTTGATCAATAGTGAAGCTGAAGAGAAGACGGTCTCTATTTGGCATGTTATGCCTGATGATAAGGTAAGCTGCCTTACTTGCATCTTAGGAAGAAAAAGGAAGATGTACAGAATGTTTCCTTTTTCATCTTATCCACCAATGATCACTCTGCTACAGTGCATGAGCTGAATAATTTTTTTTTCTTACTAAAGGAAGTTGCTAAATATCAAAGAACCTTTGGAATTTGAGATCCAGAACCTTTGGTATTTGAGGGAGGAAAGAGAATGGAATATGACAGTCAAGAAACCTAAAAGAGAAGAGGAAATAATGTATGCTGGGAAATAATATTAAGCATAATATGAAGAGACAATTTGGTGCAGGTGTTAAGGCATCAGACTAGAAACTGGGAAATTTCCACCTTAGACACAAAGACAGCTGGGGGATATTCTCACAGCTCTAAGGAAGCAGCAAGGGGAAATCATTTCCAAAACTGTTGCAAGGTTACTGTAGAGACTAATCCAGGCAGTTACCAGGAATCAAGAAAAGAGAGAAAAGTATAGCATGTTCATATAAAGTATTTCAGGGTTAGAGGGTGCTCTGTTATATCAAGTTAGATGATTGGCTCATCCAACTCATTACTGTGTTGCACCAATTGCAATTCTATAGAGGCCTGCTGTCTTCCCAAAAATTTAGACAGAAGCTTTTCCAGGCAGGAATTAAATTGGAACTGCTTGCATGGAAAGTGTTTCTTGAATTCAAATTAAACTCGTTCTATAAAGTTTCTTGTCATATTCATGACACAGTTCCATTTTTTTATTCTAACATGTGCAGAGCTACATTATCAAGTAATTTTATGCCAGAGGTCTAGGCAAATGAACTAGGATGAAGTTTATGACGAGATTGAATAATACATGTAAAGATGACACACTGTTCAAGCTAGAACTGAAGAAAAAAGCTAAAATACTTTAGATGTAAAAGGGCAAATGCCATCATTTCTCAAAAAAAGAATTAAGTGAAAGAAATGATAGAAAACATAGAAAACGTGATAGATTTCATGGGATTTTTTCCTTGATTATTGGTATTTTGGACCACTCATCTGCAACATAGCAAGTTGGAATCCTAGAATGTATGCACTATACTGAAATGCATCCCTAGAACTCCAAAATTAATTTTTTTAAAAAAATCACAATTTAATAACACCAAAATGCTATTGCCAACTTACATAAAATGTTGGTGTTCTTGCCATATTTTAGTATTTTCAAAAAATATTTTGGGAGTAAAATGAAAAAAAAATCAAGATTTAGTGGCCTTTTGTAAAATGTTGACCATTTTAAAATTCGGTCTTTTCTCTTTCATCTCCCTTTTCTTTACATAGGTCTGATTTTTGAAACATTCTAAAATATAGAGTGAAAAGCATCGAGTACAGGTAGTCCTCATTGAACAATGTCAATTGGGACCAGAATTTTTGTTGCTAATTAATGCTGTGATAAAATAATGTTATGTAGCCACAGCTCTTAGTGACGGAAATTCCAGTAATTCTGGATGCTATTATTAAGCAAATCACTGCTGGTTAAGCGAGGACCTCATATTTTTGCCATTTGCAACCTCCCATCAGCTTACTCCATGATATTTCTTCAATTAAAGAAGGCCACAAATGGGGATCAAATGACCATGGGAATGTTGCAACCAACATAAGTCAAAAGTTCAGCACCATCATAAGTTCAGTCAATGAACAAATCTTTGTTAAATAAGAATCACCTATATGCTATTTATACAGGTGGGATTCAAATTTTTTAACAACCAGTTCTGTGGGTGTGGCTTAGTTGGTGGGCATGGCTTGGTGATCATATTATTGATTAGGCGTGGCCAACTCAATATCACTCACATCGAGGCACGCATCTCCTTGCTTGGCCTCTCATGACTGTGTGGATGCTGCAACAGTAAGTATGAGAAATGGTCATAAGTCACTTTTTTCAGTGCCATTGTAACTTTGAATGGTCACTCCACACAAGCAAAGTACCAGTAAAGGAGGGGAAAAAACTCCAGAGACATTCTTGAGACAGGAAGTCTAGTCCTGCCAAGAATGTAATAAAGGTTAACGGAGAGGCAGTTTCTGTAAGCAACACCAGAATGTTTCCTTCCTGCCTTCCTTACAGGATTAGGCCAGTAATTTCTTCCAACAACCGGTTCTCTGAACTGCTTAGAATGTTAACAACTGGTTCTGGTGAATAGGTGCAAACTAGTAGAATCCCACCCCTGGCTATTTAACTCTTCACTTCCTGTTATATTGAGCAAAATTATTACTTCAATAACTGATGAGTAGGATAAACCTAGCTTAGGTTTTAGCTTATGTTTTGCTGGCCAGATTGGTTGAAGTGACCATCTGTAGCATTTTGACATCTCTAAATCACATTAAATCATCTCTAAAGCATCCGAAGTCTAGAATAGGGTGGGGAAACTTTAAAAATCAGGGGTACATACAAATTTTTCTGAGGAGCTTGAGGGCCACAGTGGCAGAATAATGATGCAAAGTGAGAAGGAGAACCATATGTGGAGAATATTTCCTAGCATCAGCTGCTTTTTATATGAATTTGTAGGAAATCTTTTTATTTTATAAAAAAAATCTTACATTCTTTTTTTTAGTCCATCTATGGAAAACATGGGCAGTAGCTTTTGATTATATTCCTGTTTCATCTTGGAGCAAAGCTAACAGCCTTATTAAAATGAAGACTCATGGATTCCAGTGTGGGTACCCTCAGCTTTGATCCTTAGTGAGCACAGCAGACAATACATCAATTTGGAAAGGCTTTTTTGCACATTTAATTTGTTTTGGGGAAAACAAATGCATCCTTCACATGGGAACATGAATAATTTAACCTAGTTGAAAAAAACTTGCATAAGGGCAAGGCAGTGTAGAAAACTACTTTAATCTGTCATTCTAGATTCCATAAGCAATTTTTATCTTAAAAATCAAGAAACATCTAGAAGTTGAGCTTCATTCTGGTTTACTACTTTTGGGGTTGCTGAGTATATTTCACTAGGTCATAATCGTGTAATGGAAGGTGCCCTTTCTCTTAACTCCCTTGCATCACTGGTGGTCTCATTCCTCCCTCACTATCTCCACAAGAAGATCTCAACTTTTAGAGCAGATATGGTTGGGATACAGGAAGCTTGCAGGAAACAAGAGGATGTGCTTCATCGGCTAGTGGACTGTCAGTGGTATATGTCTACTATATTCCTCAGATTATCACAGGGAAGAAATTCAGTCTGACTTTATAAATTGCAATACAGGTAGTCCTCAATTTACAACAATTCGTTTAGTGACTGTTCAAAGTTACAACAGCACTGAAAAAAGCGACTTGTGACCATTTTTCACACTTTCAACCATTGCAGCATCCCCATGGTCACATGATCAAAATGTGGATGCTTGGTAATTGACTCATATTTATGATGGTGGCAGTGTCTCAGGTAATGTGATTGTGATCTTTTGCCAAAGCAAAGTCAATAGGAAAGCTGGATTCGCTGAACAATCATGTTACTAATTTGACAACTGCAATGATTCACTTAACTGGAGCAAGAAAGGTCATACAATTGGACAAAACTCACTGAACAAATGTCTCACTTAACAATATAAATTATGGGTTCAATTGTCATCTTTATTGAGCTGCAATAATTCCCATTCTATGGATGTAGATCAGAGACTTGGAGGATAGAGGGTTGTTTACTCTATCTCCTGGATCACACTAACATACTAACTCTGCTGAACTCTGATGAGTGGCTTGGAAGCCTAAGTTTGAAGATCTATTTGACTTGGGTATAATTTACTTCCTGTTGCTGAATAACATTTGAACTGTTTTGTGGCATAAAGCTGCTTCTCGCCCACAGCTTTAATACCAAGGGGCATCTAGTATTGTTCTTTCTACTGCTCTAAGTGCTACTTTAGCCCTGGTACTTGGTCTCACACTGGCTACTTAAATAGTTTTCCTGTTGCCTCTGTTTTTATTAAGCAAATAACAGATGTCAGACTTGGACAACTTTCTTAAAATGTTTATACTAGTGGATTGAAAGTTTGGCAGAATCACCAGGAGGATTGTTTCTATTTAACTTCACCCTCTTGAGAACAACATAATGATATTTTTTTAAATAAGTTTTTCAAGAAATTGGAATTTCTGAGCTTCCTTTTAATGTCAGTTAACAAATGAAAAATGGGTCTGATGCATTTTTAATAGTGTAATGCCTTTGTCTTGGTATAATTTTCACCTACATAATTGTCAAGAATTGAAATGGAATCTAACAAAACAACTAAGCAAATGTGGACAAATAATTGAGAAATATCTTGTTTTGAAAGGCATCCCATGAAATAAGCAAAGAAAGAAGCTTCAAAGATTCAACCATGAGAAAAAAGACAGAAGTTTGATAAGATCAGCAAAGAAGAGTCATTAGGATAATTTATCTTAATACTATTCTATAGATACAGTGAACTTGAGTTGATGGCAATAGAAGGCTGACTTTGTCTGGAAGCTAAGCAGGTTCAGGCTTAGTTAGTACATGGACAGGAATATCGGAATACCAAAGCTCTGGCAGAACTGGAAAGTCAAAAAATATTCTAAAAGGCAGTTCCCACATGTTTGGTTGCAGTTAAATAGAATTACCTTTTGATTATTTTCATTACTGTGGTTTTGCCACTTTAGCTCTCATATATTGGGTATGTTTTACTTTTAAATAGTTCTGGATATTGTTCAATGTTCTGTTGTACACTGCTCCAAAACATGCTACATTATTTGAGTTGGGTAGATCGATCTATCTATCTATCTATCTATCTATCTATCTATCTATCTATCTATCTATCTATTCATCCATCTAGTCAATATCCAAAATACATTTAACAAATTCATAAATAAATGAGCAGGGCATTTCATGCTTGCCAAGAAAATTGCATGAAATTATTATGAGTCAAGCCTGACTTGAATGTAATGCCATGTGACAACTGTTTTATAAAAGGGTAAATGTAATAAAAGAAAATAACCTGCCAAAATGTTTGTTATAGGCTGAAATATTTTATATTATTTAACGATTACATGCTATGTTTGTTGGTTTCTTTTTTTTAGAAAGGTATTCATGAATGGAACTTCAGTGCTGAATCTATAAGAGGAGTGAGGTAAGTTTATTTGTATTTATTTGTCTGTGACATTTTTATACCATCTTTTCTTTACAGGGTTCAGAATGACCTCGAATAGATACTGATTATTCTATCCAAGCCTTGCAATAACTGTATAATCAAAATGAGAAAAAGTGACTGAGTTCTATGATATAGCACAAACAGAATCCACAAATGTTTATTTAATAAGCAAAAAAAATGCTTTAGTACAATATCTTAAAATTAAGGTCCAGTTATTTTCTTCTCATGACTTGTATCTTCAGGAGAAAATTTCTGATCCATGGAAAGTTAGCTGGATAAATTAATTAACTCATTATATTAATTGTGCTATTAATTCAGATATCATTAAATAACAGTAATATTTAAGAATTAGTGACAGAAAAACATTACTCTTTTCAAAGATTGAGAAATGCAAACTCTGGGCATAGAAAACCGTCTACCACATTTCTAGATATCCTAAATAATAGTGTTATGGAGCAACCATAAAATAACCCAAAAGAAGAAACACTGAACTTATCACCAAGTCTGGAATCTTGTCTGAGACCTAAATGTTATTGAATGAATAATGATCATAATGCTGTAGCTTTTGATCAATATAAATTAGATGTTTGCCAAATAATGCAACAATATCATATTTAACTTCAGAGAAATAAACTTTAAAAGAACAAGATTAATAAAAAGAAAATTGATAAAGACAGTCAAGGGTCAGTTCTCTTCACAGTGCTTGGAGATTATTCAACTCCAGTAATGAAATCATATATAGAATATTCATCTCAAAACAGCCCCTTCCTCCTGGAATAAGGTTCCCTCAAGAATCGAACTGCCTAATGGGGATTTCAAGGGACTTTTGGTGTGGACAGTTGATTCCTCTTTTCTTATGTTCTCTTGTTCGAATCTGGATTTGTTTTCTCTGCCATCTTTTTTTCTTTATTTTGAGTTTGTTGTTACTTGTTTTTAAATGCTTTTAACAAATTGTAATTACCTACAGATGCTGGGAGGTGGAATTACTACTTGTATTATTATTATGAAGGCTATAACAAAATTCAGAAGAAGTCCAGATACTATCCTTGAGCAAGGGCAGAGATGATATCAAAATTAAGAAAGTTTCCTTCAGGAAGTGAACAAAGCAGAACAAAAAAAGAAGCTAAATTCTGCCCCCAAATTATGCTAGCTAGTACCAAAAAGAGATTTGAGGCATGAGATTTGAGACACATGGCAAAGAACATTAAAGTAAATAATTAAAAAAAAGTTTCAAATGTATTTGGAATAAGAAACTGGCTAGATACAGGTTAAAAATTGTCAAATGGAGACAGCTCCATCTCTCTAACAGATAGCTCTTTTTTATGGAACCCATACTGAAATCAGGAAAATTGCAGTCAAAAAAGAAGGAGAAAGCAGTCCAGATGGTAATTGGTGCTAGTACCATCTTATGTTTATGTTATATCTCTGTGTGTGGCAGGTTTGTGTTGCTTTGCAGTACAGTACACAGAATTTGTCTTTATATTCTCTGCGGTAAAAATACTTATCTAATCTTGTTTCTGCTTGTTAGCGTAGGCCTGAAAGAAAGTTTTATAGCCATCTGTGGTATGAAGCCCTGATAATATGAAACATTAAAGGTGTGTTAAGGTAGGATAGAATAATAGCAAAGAATGAATTATTTTCTAAATGGTAAATAAATGTGTGTGTTAATTATGGCTTTTTCTGGAGGTGTTTGAAACAAACTAAGAATACAGAAGTAACAAGAAAATACTGTACAACAAACGAAAAAGCTAAAATTAGACAAATGTCCAGACACGGAATAGTTCTTAATGAATTTAAATATGAATATGCTGATTTTTTTCCCCCACAAAAGTGTGCAACTTCTCTTTTACACTCAGCAAAATTTTAAAACAGATTGAGACAAGACAAAAGAAGTCAGTTTAACTTAAACAAAGGAAGTCAGTTTAAAGTAAGTTTAACATTGTTTCTGTAAAAGGAGTTGAAAGTATTATAATAGAGATAATGAGAAACAGCCTTCTTTTTCTCTCTGTGGCTACGAGAATCCAGAGAGAGTGGGTAGACTCTAGTCTTCAGCCTATTGGACTGAGTCTGCATAATTGATTGAAGCTCTGCCCTGTGCTGTAGGCCACATCCCAGTTTTTGACTCAGTCCAAGCCAGGATGGACATGAATTCTGGGGCTCCACTTTGAATTGGAAGTAGAGGCTTTTCTTCCTTGTTTTCAATCTCCCACAGCAAAAATCAAGTAAGGAGAACAGCAGCTGGGACAAAGGGATTTTCAGTACCCCTGGTGGGAGTGCTCAGGTAGAGGCCCTAGCTCTTGGGCCATGACTGTGTGGGAGCAGTTGAAGTGATGATAAGATATCGGCCCGATAAGGGCCTCAGCTGTTTGGCGCGGTGGCACAGCAGCAGAATGGGCAAGCAGCCCAAAAAGAAATCAACTGTTCAGCAAGTGGCTGGAGTGGGTGAGCGGTCTGATAAGGAGAACAGTGCTGCGCTGCAGCAAGCTGCTTGATTGGGCGAATCAGCCTGATCCCAGGTGGGCAGCACAACCACGTGGCATTGGTTGGTACAAAAGAGGAGGATCAACCCAAGGCCCAGCTGGTGGCACAGTTGTCAATCATGTTGCCAGCACTGGGAGTCCAGTTACAGTGCTGAGGTCACGTGTGGTGTGTCAGAAGACCTGTACACAGGTCCCTTTAATTGTGGTGACCAGCAAGGCATGGCTGCAGCCCAGCAAAGGGCCTCTAGGCCTGCTTCGCTGGTTTGGAGGTGAGAGGGACTGTTTTAAACTGGAATGGGGCTTAGGGGGCAAGGGTAAGAGATTAAACGTAAAAGTAACTTCTCATCCCCTCTCTTACAAGGAACCAGTCTCTCCCTCGGGCAGTTCTATAGCCCCTAATCCACCAGCTAAGATGGCAGATGCAGAGAAGGAAGGTGTCCATAGCCCTTCTACATCTAGGGGCAGATCTAGGGGCAGGCAAAAGAAAAAGACTCCTGAACCTAAAAAGCCTTCCAGGGCAGAAGAGCAGGATGCCTTGAGAAGACAAAAGGCACTGGAGAAATGGGTTGAAAAAAGCTAGCATGCCGCTGGGGAGAGGAGCCTCAGATCGCTGCCTCCAGATGAGTCAGCTTCTTCAGCTCAGCCTTCAGTGTTACAGATTGAGCCTGGGCCTACTTCTACATGTAGGCCTCATTTACAGGCCTGGTCCCCTGATAGGTCATCTGAATCTGCTATCCCACAGCTACTAGAAGGAGGCAGGGAATACCAAAGGGACTCTGACACAGCCTTCCAGGATGATTCATGGCAACCTCCTTCTAAGAGGCCTAGACCAGGAATAGAAGCAACTTTTACCCTCACTGCTGCAGGCCTACACGATCCCAAGGGTGCAGAAAAAGAATTGCCTGCCCACATGGAGCAATTATTTCAAAAGTTATAAGACAAAGAATTGTGGAAAGGCTTCAAGCAATGAGAAGGCCTGAATGTGTGGCGTCTGAATATTCTATCATTTCAGATCTGGATCAAGGTTCCATACATTTGAGAAGTAGCCCTATCCCTTGAGGGATAGGGCCTCTGCTGACCCATCCCTCCAGAGCCACCCATCTAGGGCCCCAGAAGAAGACAAAAGAGAATCTGACTTCTCTGAGGATGAAGGCTTGATCCCTGAAAGACCAGCCTTTTCTGGTCTCTTTGAATCCCATAAGTTCCATGCATTATTGTTCAAGGCTAGGAAGACAGCTCAGTTGGGACCAGAGGCAGATGTTGGAGACATAGAGGGAGCTACAACAGCATCTCCATACCAATTCTTTGCTGAACCAACTGTACGCCTTGAAATGGTACCGGCCCCAAGATTATTTTTAATGTCATTAAAAAACAACTGGACTCCCCTGGCACAGCGGCCATTTTGTCAGCTAACAAGCACCGCTACTTCAATATGGGTCCTGAACTCACTAGCTGGTTGCAGGTGCCATCAGTGGACAGTCTGGTAACGGCCCTGGTTTTGGTTTCTTCAAATCCAGCAGATCCAGGGGAAGTCTTGAGAGCGGAGGACAGAATAATTGATCAGTCCCTTCAGCGTATGCATCAGGCGACTGCCTGGACGGTCAAGGCTGCATTGGCTGTATCATTCTTCATGAGAGACTCCTTACACTGGCTTCACCAGCTACAGGACAGGATTTCTGCTACAGATGTCCACGTCCATCAGGACAACCTCAAGTTAGTTGCAGTGGCTGAATTTACGCAGATGCCATCTTAAATAGCACCAGATTCACAACCAAATCCATTGCTACATCAGTGGCTGCTTACAGGATGGTCTGCCTGAAAAATTGGCAGGCCGATAGCCAATACAAATGAAAGGTGGCATCTGTCCCAATAAAGTGGGATAAATTGTTTGGGGACATCTTGGATCCCCATCTTGTAGAGACCAGAGACAAGAAGTACCTTTTATCTCTGACAAGGCTTTCAGGTTTCAGGGCAGTTCCATACTCCTGTAGGTCGACATTCAGAGCAGAGGGCAGGACCAGGGCTCAAGGGCCGCAGAGGCAGGCCTTTAATAGTCAGGAACGCCCACAGCCAGAGACAGGCCTCAATACTCAGGCAAGCAGCCCTTTGGTGGGGGTTCCCGTTAATTTTCATAATAGTTCTCTCATTGGGGGCAGATTATCCAGTTTTGTTGCCCAGGAGGAGGTGACATCATCTGGTGCTTGGGTCAGACATGGCCTTTTCTTACAATTCAGATCACAACCCCCTAGGTTCTATGTGCTTTGCCTTGTATCCAGGGAGGCATCCCGAAAAAAACTCATGGAACAGGCTATGCAACGCCTGCTGGATATTCAAGCCATCCAGACAGTTCCATTGAATCAGCAGGGTCAGGGATTTTACTCCCGGCTGTTTGTTATTCCTGAAGCCTTGGGGGGTGAGGGTGGCGAACTATTCTTGACCTTAAAAGGCTCATTAAATATTTGTGTTACAAGCATTTCAGGATGCTACAATCTATTCTGGAGAGCATTAGGGAGGGTGACTTCCTCACCTCAAATTAGAGGCATACCTGCATATCAGGATTTGCCAGGAGCACAGGGGTTTTCTACACTTCAGCTAAGCTGAGATACAATTTCAATATAGGGCTATGGCCTTTGGTCTATCTTCTGCCCCTCGGGTATTCACAAAGATCCTGGCTGCATTGGCAGCTTGCTTAAGAACCGTCCTGGTAAGGGTGCAGTGTTACCTGATCTTAATTCAATCATCCTCATAGGACTTGGCCTTGCAGGACCTTCGGAGTGGCATTGTAAAGTGATGCATGTTGATACAAAACAAAACAAAAATTCACTTTTATATTAAAGGGCTCTGATCTGGCAATGAAAGGGACCTTGGAATAATAGTGACTAGAGGTAATCCTTTATTTACGACCATATTTGAGCCCAAAATTAAGTGAGTTGCACCTCATTTTACGACCTTTTTGCCACAGTTGTTAAGTGAATCATGCAGTCATGAAGCGAATCTGGCTTCCCCGATGGAAAGTTTAGAAATGATTTTAACATGACCCTGGGACAGTGCAACCGTCATAAATACATGTCAATCAGATGAATTTTGACTATAAATAGTTGACAGTCAGAAGAATTATGATCATGTAACCACCAGGATGCTGCAATGGTCGTAAGTGTGAAAAACAGTCATAAGTCACTTTTTTCAGTGCCATTGTAATTTCATATGGACACTAAACAAATGGTTGTAAGTGAAGGACTACCTGTAGAATGATATTGAAAAACCATGTTCCATGCATGGAACCATTAAGAACAGAAATGAAAATAGAATTGCCAATTAACATCCTTATGTATGGAATATGATCTATGTACTTGTCATCATGCCTCAAAATGGTATTATGGGAGGGGACAAAGTATACTCACTGATAAGGCAACACTAGTTAGAAGTGTTAGAACTCAAGGTTGTCTACTAAAACTAAATGCAGGGAAATTCTGATTGACAGTGCAGAGCTGAGCTGAGCTGTAACATTGACTGCAAACAGTTGTGATGGGTGGTAGGCAATTTAAATGACTTTAAAAGTGATATTGACAGTTACATGGAGTATCAAGTCTCTAAAAGGTACTTTTTCAAAAGGCAATTGAACTATTTTTTTTCCTTGAGAAAGAAGACACTTCGCTTCTCATCCAAAAGCTTCATCTATTCTTAGATGAGAAGCAAAACATCTACCGCAAGGGAAAAAAAAAACATTGTCCAGTTGCCTTTTGAAAAAGCACCTTTGAGATAGTCATGACCTGGATGACTGAGAATCTCATTGTCATGGAGAATCAAGCTATCAATAACTACTAATGCTAACTGCATTATTGTTTAAATAAAACCTTAAATATGGTTACTGAGAACCATATTTGGAAGGAGGATTTCATCCATTGCAAACTTGGGTTGTGTTCCAGTTGCTTGCCCTGTGACGCAGCGTGCAACATTAGGCTTGCCTTATGACCTGATGTAGCAGGACTCTGTTTGATTTCTTATATTAATAATACAATTATATGCCTATTTAATTCACCTAGACACCTTTAATTATATTCCAATAAGATTCATCGAGCTTAGTGAGGTTACTTGTCATACATTATGAGACAAATTTCAAGTAGCATTTAATCTGGAAAGAGACTGTGGAATATGAGGTTGTATGGAATAGAAAACTATGAAAAAGATTGGTATGCAATTGGAATGATCTGTTCATAATATTTTAGTGTTTATTTGCTGTTTACTACGGTATACTTCATGTTGAAATATATTTCATAGATTAATTTGTGATTGCCGTAATTTAATGATGAATTTTTGCTACCTTTAAAAGGGAAAAAAAGAAAGCGGTGACTGAATGTTTGTGCTAGGGTGCCCTCCAATGGCTTCCAGTATGTAGTCAGTTTCATACCATAGAAAGAAAAAGTGCTCTTTTAGCCACAGGAGGTCATCTTCATCATTTATTCTTGGTGGTTGATGACAATTCTTTGAACTACATGGAGTTCTTTATGTGATTCATGAACTTCCAAACCCAGATGATCCTCCCAGAGTTTTTTAAGAGAACAGTTGCAATGGATGTATAATTTATATGAGATGCAGTCCATTTAAATGAGGTAGTTACATATCTTTCTTCAAATAAATGATAGTGTCCTATTTAATATGATGTAAATATTTCAAGAATAATTTTTTTGTTTTTTGGTATACTTTTATAACAACCCCCCCCATACACATACCTAAGTTTACAGACTCAGATATCTATGACATTAGAGAAAAGTTTGGAAATGATAGCATAGCCATATTTGGGAGTCCCTAAATACTGAATTAACTTTCATTTTTCTGTAAGTAAGCAACCTGAGGTTCATTCATTACAATTGTTTTATAAAGTCTGAGGGAGGATTTTCTTCCTCTAACATATCCTTATCTATCTTCCTTCTTAAAAAAATAAGGACAAAATTACTTGGAGCATTTTTCAGATATCAAGCATTAAAAAATTCTGATTTCTTGTAATAATTGAAAGATTTCATCAAGTATAAAGACATATTAGTCATCTATTCTAATTTTATTTCTTTTTAGCATTTCAAAATTTGAAGAACGATGCTGTTTCCTGTATGTACTACACAATTCAGATGATTTCCAAATCTATTTCTGTACAGAACATCACTGCAAAAAGTATGTTGATTACTATTTCATATTTTAAAAAAGATAAATAGGCTATTTTTACATCTGCTATGTTATTATTTGATAAAACATTTTAAAATCCACTATGGCATGAAAAATAATTGTGTTTACTGAGAATATTTAGCAGTTAATTTCAGCTTCTGAAGTCTTTAATCAGTAGCATTCACTTTGTATTTATGTCAGCATTCATGCTGGTTATTCCCTGGCTGATTTTTTCTGGGCCCAGAAGCTAACTAGGATCAAGATTAGTTGGATGAGAGATACCCAGGGAATATCAGGGTTGTGGAAAAGCCACCCAGGTCTGTACTAAATCTTCCAAATATCTGCCCGTTCAAATTTATTTCCATGTTTTGAAGATTTGAATTAAATTATTTTAGTTTTGAATGGCATCTGTAATGGGTTATGCTATCTGTTACATAATCTTTCCTATATCTCAGTGTGCATTCCATCATTTTTTCTTTGCAAGCATTTAGGAACAGATATGAAACTTATAAAAGCATTGTGTAAATCCAAAATTGGATTGCAATTTATATTAAAATCCCTCTTTCTCAAGTGACATAACCACCATACATATATTCTCAAATGATGTAATTATCACACATAATAAGGTCTGTGCTTGTTTATTATGTTTATCCTATTCTTTCTCAACAATTCAAGGCATTGTTTGTGCTTCTTCCTTTTCATGCTTATTATTTTCACAACTCTGTGAATTACCTTGAACTGAGGAATTGTGATTATTTTAAAAACATTCAGTGACTTTTAAAGCTGTCTGGGATTTGAGTGCAGGAATCTCATGTTTTATTCCAATACTCATAACTCCTACTATATGCTGGATGTGGTTGTTCTTACCAAAACAATATGCAAAATTGTATATTGTGATACAGTCTGAAGGAGATCATGTCAAAACAGGTGTCCAGAATTTTTTTGTGAAGCATAGCTGTGGTATCAATCAGAGTCCGCTGTGATTGCTAATCATCAAGTTTTGTTCTATTCATTGTTCTTTTCTTCTATATGACTACTATATGTTTTTGGCAGATTTTTTGAAATGGTTAATAGCATCACTGAAGAAATAGGGAAAAACACAGAGGAAGGTGAATGTGATGGAGATTCTCTGGAGGTAAAGGCATTCTTCCTATTTTTCATATT
Source organism: Laticauda laticaudata (assembly GCA_004320025.1). NCBI lineage: Eukaryota > Metazoa > Chordata > Lepidosauria > Squamata > Elapidae > Laticauda > Laticauda laticaudata. The sequence continues at coordinate 270,986 of BHFT01003895.1, read as the reverse complement.
TTTTAAAAATGAGCTCCCTAGCAAGTTCCACTTCATACCCACAACCTTGTCTGCTTTCTAAACTTTCAAGCATTTGTTTGCAGAAACAGTAGCTATCATGATTTATAACCTCATGTTTCTTTTGCAGTATTAGAAAACTCATTACAAAGAAAAAAGCAAGCCATATTAATGTATAAGCCTGTTGCAAATAGATGGACATTTCAAAGAGCTTTTCAAACTCTAATATTTACATACATTATCATTTGATATTTAATCATCATCACATAAAAGTAATCCTCACTTAGCAACCACAATTGGTCCTCCCTTGCTAATCAGTGCAGTCACTAAGGGAAACATAATGTGACCATGATGGACTTAAGACATCACTTCCAATTTGATAATTCAGCAAGTGTTCGCAGGTTGTTAAGCAAAGTAGCAAAATGTCAAAAGATTGCAGCTTGTGTTTTTACTGCCAGTTTCTCTTATGTTTGGCAAAAGCTGGTTGTGAAGCACACAAACAGCAATTATGTGATTATAAGACATTCCAAAGTTGTAAATGTCTATCAATTACGAAGTGCTTGTGTGTTGATCACATGATTACAGGGACACTGTGACAATTGTAAATGTGAGATCTGGTCATAAAGTTACATTTTTAACACTGTCATAACTTTAAACAGTCGTTAAGCAAGGCAGTATGCTTAATCATTCACTGCCACTTAGATATTTAGATCTTCTTTTGTTAAACATTATCAAGAAGGTTCAAGGAGAAAATATGAATCAGTGGAAAAAAACCTGAAATTAAATTTTTAAACAGGAATTGTCTCACACATAATCCTCTTTAGTAACTGCCTCATTTAATGACAGTTCACAGATACAACAGCAATAAAAAGGAACTTTACAACCAGTTTTTGTATTTAGAGTTTTTGTAAAAGTGTAAAAGCAAAGAAAAATTGAAGTAAGATCATATACACAATTGAGATTTCACTTCACTTCTTTGCTTAATGGGAAAGTTGCTGGTCCCAGTTATGGTCACTAAATGAAGACTACCTTTTATGAGATTCCTGTTCTCCTGGGAATGCTAATTCACCATTGAAAGATGAAGTATAGATTTAAAAAAAATAAACACAGCAGGACTGGCCTAATATTTAGATAGGATGTTGATTCTCCTTGGTTTGAGCCACTGCTGAATCACGTCTTCCCAAAAGATTACAATATTTGTATTTGACACATAACAGAATGACATATCCCTTCCTTTTTGTGTATTTTTTTGTTATAGTATGATTATGAATATGATGAAAATGGTGAACGAGTCATTCTGGGGAAAGGCACTTATGGCATAGTTTATGCAGGACGAGATCTGAGCAATCAAGTCAGAATTGCCATTAAAGAAATCCCAGAAAGAGATAGCAGGTATAGTAATAGTGAATGCTGACAGATGCTGCTCTATTTACAATTATACAACTAATGCTCACCAGTGTTCTGTTGGAAAAACTAATAATAGATCTCCAAAGGTGATCAAAAGCACTTCCTTCTCAAACAATAGATACATCAACGATAGACAATCAGAAAAGAGTCCTGATAGGTGCTGTTGAACTGTCACAGTAATAGCAATAGCACTTAGACTTACGGACTGCTTCACAGCCCACTCTGAGCAGTTTACAGAGTCAGCATATTGCCCCCATTTTACTGACCTTGGAATGATTGAAAACTGAGTCAACCTTGAGCCAGTCAGAATCAAATGGCTGGCAGCCGGTAGTCAGCAAAAGTAGCCTGCAGTACTGCCTTCTAACCACTGTACCACCAGGGCTCTTTCATAATGGTATGAAATGAGTCCTCCTGTCCTTGTTCACATCACAAAGTTGTGCATAGGTTACTGCAGCTGGGCCCAGAGACTCAGGAAGCAGAATTAGACACGAAAGACAATTGCTGCATGAATACAACATGCTTAATTACAGGTCACTCAAACATGTGGTATTTGCATTTATGCAGTGTGCCTAGCTGGATTTAATATTGGTTAGTTATTTTATGGCTGTTTATGTTCTCTTAGCTTCTGGTTCAGTGGTTAAGTGCTGAATGTTAGTAAAAAAAAAGTATCAAGAGATTATGAAATATTAATACACATTTCCATTTCCCATTCCTTTTGGCAATGGATGATTTGAAGCACAGCAATGGCATGGGTGTTCTTAATCCTTTCATTTAGCTGGCCATCTGTCCAAACAGAGACTGGATCAGACTCTTTTGCAGATTTCCTGAAGTGTATTTATGCTCACTCATTTGCATGTGGAACTTTGCTGGGGAGGGGATATGGGGGGTGCACTTTTGAAGCATTACATATTTTTTGCGCCCCCCCCCCCAACTTATTTTCTTCTTACTGGCCTCCCCTTTAGCAGCTTTTGTCTTACAAAAGCAGTGATAGTTTTGGCTGCCTACACATGCTTGTCTTTAATGCTTCAGGAACTTGATCTATATATTTCCATAATAGGAAATAAGCAGAATAAATGTATGAACTGGTAACTATACATGCAAATCACACAACCCTACGACATTAGACCTCTCACAATGGACCCACAGAAAGTATACACACACCACTTACAGGCAGAAAGAAAACAAAGCTAGAAATCTCTATAGAGAATGTAAAATTCAGAAACAGCCTCACTCTTCTCCCAACCAATGCACATAATATAAAATATAAAATATAGTATGCAGTCTATACAAATACAAGTAGTCCTTGACTTATAACTATAATAGAGCCCAGATTTTTTGTTGCTAAGTGACATTTGTTAAGTGAATTTTGCCCCATTTTATGACTTTTCCTGCCTCAGTTAAGCAAATCACTGCAGTTGTTAAATTAGTGACACGGTTGTTAAGTGAATATGGCTTCCCCATTGATTTTGCTTGTAAGGCGGTCACAAAAAATGATCACATGACCTCAGGACATAGCATCTGTCATAAATATTAATGCCAAGCATCCAAATTTTGATCACGTGACCATAGGTATGCAGCAACAGTTCTAAGTGTGAAAAATGGACATATATCACTTTTTACAGCACTGTTGTAACTTAGAATGGTCACTAAACGAACTGTTGTAAATTGAGGACTACTTGTATATAAAAAGAGACTGGCCCAGATTGCTCTTCTAACCTTCTTAAAGCAAATTTGCAGACAGAAGTGATCCTGCCCTTTCCAGTTAGTTGCCTCATCTTTATGTGTCAACAACACATAATCTGAAATGATATGGTCAGTCATCTGCTAGGCCTCTCAGACACTACAACTTCCCCAGTACCTCCTTTTTTTTTCTTTTAAAAAAATCTGAATAATTGCCATACCATTTCTGCCTCTTTCTGTCCTTCTGTATGTGTGTGTGAAAGGGGGAGACCCAAAATTACTATAGAGGTAGAATGTCTAGAAAAGCCTGATTTTGGGCAGATTTATTTTAAGATTATTTTAATTATGATTATTGGAAGGGAGAGTTGATTTTTGGTAAATAGTTTACATGATGCAGGGAAAGTTAGTTTAACTTCAAACTAGAGTAGATCTGTTAAATCTAGATTAACTTAATTAATTAATTAAATTAAAATAAATTAACTCAGTTTTTAAAATAATACCAAATTCAGCCCCNCCCCCCCCCCCCCCCAAGTTAACTTTGTAATGTGAATAGGGCCAGAATTTCATACCATAGAAAGTTGTGTGTATATAACTGCAAACATTCAAGCTTTATAATCTCTTGAGACAATTCCACTGGTGGCTAAAATTTGTGAAAATAACAGGTACTCGTGAATCTTGATAATGAGTGGTAAAACTATGGAGTGGTAGCTAACCATTTTAATAATTGTATTTCACTATCTGGAGAAATCAAGATAAGGAAAACTGACTAATATGAACAACTATCCAGATAGCTAAGTGGGAATAACAAAACTTAGATGATGTTGTATTATAGAATTGACTCAGAATCTTAACTTGCCAGAAAAGCACAGAACGTGTGATTCAAAACTGGACCTGTTTCAATGAAAAGGAAAAATTGATATTGCACTTAAGCAAACACACATGGTTGACATGTCCTAGGAAACACCCATTTCAAATTTATATTGGATTACACCACCAAAAATATGAGACGGAACTGTATTTTTCTGTACTAGTAATTTGTTGATGTAGTCAGCTTTCATGCCTTCTGCCTTGCTATTTGTTCTGTGTTATCAATTTTTAGGAATATATTTCCTTTGTACAAACATTAACTGGACAATTTTCTTATTTGCTTATTTTTTTTTACTTTAAAGTACTGCCATATGTAAATTATTGAGGGTTTATTTATAAACTGAGTACTATGTAGTAAATTCCATGGGATGAAAACTATGGGACTGAATCACACTAATCTGTCTTTTAGGTATTCCCAGCCTTTACATGAAGAAATAGCTTTACACAAACACCTCAAACACAAGAACATTGTTCAGTATCTTGGCTCATTTAGTGAAGATGGATTTATTAAAATATTCATGGAACAGGTACCAGGAGGTAAAACATTTCTAGGTTTAAAGAATTAATGCATTTTTATTAAAATGTTTGCCATTGCTTTATTTTCTGTCAATCTAGGACGACAACTCCCAGAATTCCTCGCCAGTTGCTAGGTCAGCAAATTTGTTATAGAAGGTTATAAAGCAGTTTTTCTTCATTAACATTTTTAGAATGTTGATGTTGTATGAAATATTATCCACAATTCACAAAATGTGCTTTTCAATTCACTAATCAATGAAGTAAAGGCAATAAAATGTAACATTTTGAAGTAGAGTAAACCATTTGTTTTTGTTTTATATTAAGAAAAAAAATGTAACTAGTTATGAAATATTTTTTGTTATAAATTATATCTAATGATGTCTGTCTGCAGATACAAAGTTTCCTCCAGTGGAATTAAATTCTTGCATCTTTTCTCTGCACATATCTAGGTTTACCCTCTAGGGTTGAGGGAATTCAGGTGGTTTTAGGCAGGGGAGGAAAAGGTAAACTGTTGACAGGTAGAACTCTGCTTAGGATTGCATTTAACCTGGTATATTGATAATCAGAATATTATTTTGCTACAAAAGGTGCTGGTGTTATAATAAACATGTTTCCATTTTTAATGGAAATACAAATACTACCATTCAAGTAAACACTGTGGTTTACCCTTAGTATCTGTCTAATTTGAAATTATTTTTCTTTGTATTTCAGGTAGCCTTTCAGCTCTTTTGAGATCAAAATGGGGACCATTGAAAGATAATGAACAGACAATTGGTTTCTACACCAAACAGATTCTTGAAGGATTAAAATACCTCCATGATAATCAGATTGTGCATAGGGATATAAAGGTGGGAATTGCTATGTACTATAAATTGTAAAGGGAGATTTCTTTGCAGAAAGAACTGGTATGGATGAATGTAAAATTATTTTATGAATATGAAAATTAGTTCAACTTTTCTCTGATAGAAAAAAAATCTCAATCCCCATTTGATCATAATAAATAGAGAAATCTGAACATCCACTAATATGAATGCATTGGAACTGATTTCATTCTTAGTATCTTAAAACTAATGGATGATATGAATGATGATGCAAAAGATTTTTGCAATTTAGTGGGGTAGACTAGTTGGAATTCTTATCTGAATTCAGCCTTGTTTTAGTTGTGGGTTCTTCAAAAGGTTTTGGAAAAAGCACGGCTTCTGTCAGACACAAGGAACTAGAATGACGCTGGAAGTTGATCAGAGAAATATGTTTATTATTGCTCACCTATTTATAAGAATTTTGCTAGACTAACTGTCCTCATCACAGTTATTAGGAATTAGATAAGCACTGCGAGATTTGGGGAGAGTCTGCCTTCCGCCATTTCTTCCCTTTCAATGATTCCAGGTTAGCCAATCTCTTAACATCTCCTTACACTTCAGCTGCAGATTTCACCACACTGTCTGGTTCATGTCCTTTTAAAATGGGTAGTATTGGTGTAGCATAAAGATTGGTAAGATACAGTTATCTAAAGATGAATCTAAAATAGTGATGCACAGAGCATACCTGACTTGTGATTATTTTAATCACTCTTCTTTTTCTATATTAATTTACATCAAGGATCATAAATCTTTTCAAGATATGGCAGAATTCTCATATTAATCAATATGTATGAGTGAGAGGGAGGTTACATACCCTTGATGATGGATAGTATCAAATATGAAGGATTCATGGGACATGATTTACTGTTCTGTCGCTTTTCCATCCCATATATTCATTTTTTTATCTTTTATACATTTTGCCTCAAATACCTTTTTTTGCATATGTTGCAATTCAGGGTCCTTTTTCTAACGCACTCAACTGCTATGGCTATGCTACCATGAAGTAGCCTGCTCAGGGAGCTCTTGACTGATGGAGAAGAGAGAGGAGACCAAACCCAAATGATTCCAAAAAGGATTGGAGAACTTTTCCTTTTTTGTCCTGGGAATTGTTCCTGATGGGGGAATTGTATGAAAGTAGAAATTTTACACAAATCAACTGATTTTTTTTCAGCCAGACTTAAAATATTTTACACAAATCAACTGATTTTTTACACAAATCAAAATTTTACACAAATCAACTGATTTTTTTTCAGCCAGACTTCAAATATTTCCCCTCTTATGCTCTTACTCTGTAACATCAGAGCCTATTCTGATGTTAGATCTTTCAATTCTTTGGTAAGGCTATAAGAGACTGTAGAAGGAGGAAGACAAAGTAATGTCTGTTAGCTGACTTTACCATTTGCCAGTTACATTGGTAAACTTCACCAAAACTTTACAAGTATTAACTTCTATATCAACAGAACGGAATGCTAGAATATTAACACCTGTAACACCCAGCATGTGGCTATGCTTCCTAAAATACTGGAGATGTTTGACAACATCTGCAACACCACAGTTTTCCTAGCCCTGATTTATGACATGTCAAGAAAATACGTTGATAAAAATAATTAAAACCATGCAATATTAAGTATAGAAAATAATTTTTCTGTATAGTTTTTGAACTGCCCCATTTTATTGTTTTTCCCTTGTACCATTGTTTTTAGAAGGTACTAAGAGATACTAGTTCAGCATTCAGGAATGAGAGGGTCATCAGAAACGTAATCTAGTGTCAAAGGTGTGGCAACATCTATTTCATTCATAATCAGTTTTCAGCATTCATTTTAACCGCAAATTGTTTTGCGATGTCAGTCATAATGTGAAACAGTGATCTCAAATGTTCTCTTCCCCCAGGGGGATAATGTTCTTATCAACACATACAGTGGAGTATTAAAGATTTCAGATTTTGGCACATCAAAGAGGCTTGCTGGAATCAATCCTTGCACTGAGACATTCACAGGTATGTTCCAAGTCTGAAAGCATATTGTAGAGTTCCTAATTTCATTGAAAAATGTTCAATGTTCATAAATTGAACATAATCTTTGGGATTCCTGGTGGATGTAACATGCTCATTTTATTTGTCTTGGTTAGGAAAAATATCCTCTGTCTCCAAGGATTTAACTGTGTGAAAAATCTTAAAAAGTGTAAATGAAAAGCCTTCATAAGAGCCAGGTTACTGACATGAGGAATCCTAGGGAATCCTTCCCATTAGAAAATATGCTTTGGGAGTGTAGCATTAGTCATTCATGATGTAATTCACATAAGTAGAAATAATCATCTGTTGATGTGCATACCAATCTCCATTAATGTTATCAGCAACATTCCTAATAATTGATTTAGAGGAAGTACAGACTATTTAATCAGTCTGACATTCTGATCCAATTAAAGATCATACATAAGCATAACATTAGCTGGCTTAGAAACTGGGTGTGCTCTGACTCAGTATTCAGTACTATGGCTGGCATTTGTATGCACTTACAAAAACGTATTAAATTTTATGCTGAATTTATATTTCATATAGCAAATAAAAACAACATAAATGTAACTTTGAAACAGTGAATAGATTTAGTTGCAGTTTTTAAATTTAATAGATACAGCTTTGTGATGAGCCTTTCTGTACTTTATGTTCCCAAATGTTTGATTCCATTTCCAATCTTACTACTAGATATATTGAAAAAGCCTAGTGGGAATTATTCAAAATAGCCTTAAAAATCCAAATTGCATCCAGTTGTTCTATTAGCTTGTTTCATATAGCATTCAGGAGTGTCACAGACCCTATACTGACCCCTATTATGAAAATTATTGCTCTGCCATTGAGATATTTGTAAGCTTTCTGTTTGGTAGCTCTTTGAAAACAGCATAATGTGTGAATAGCTCTTTTCTGTATATACACTGTAGTGGATTACTTTTGAGACTACTATCGAAATAAGCCTAGTGATCTTTAAACTATCACAAAATTACAGCAAGATCAGGTAGAAATATGGTCTTGGTCTTGAATCAAAAAATACAAAGCCATGCCAGCACACACAATAATTTTACAATCATAAATTCAATATTTTCTTGCTTTTTATTTCTTCACTTCAGAGTTTGTTGTTAGCAAAGACATTTTTTTTTATTTTGGGGGAACAATGTGCACTGAATAATATTTTTTAGAAGCATGGCCAGATTTTATTCATTTTCCAAATCTGTTCATGGATCAGTCCTGACAGCTTCAACGATCACATAGCTATCCTTCCCTGGTTATTTCAGTGCTGTCCCAAACTGGCACAGGATATATAAACTAAGGTTATCATTACATTCTTCCTGTAATGTTCCCTTTTGCATGATAAGAAAATAACTGTTTTTAGTTTTGTTTAATCATAGTTGTGGTGATCTTAGTTTCATCTTCTGGTTTGTAAAGAAGAATTCAATCATAGTTTGCTGATTTGACTATAGTTGAAAGATTAGATTATAAGCATTTAAAGATAAATCATGGGTGCAAGGCCAGTATCTAATGCAATATAGTAAACGAGACTAATTGAGTCTGAAAAAGCAAATGTAAGTGGGACACTTGAAACATGTGCCATGTTAATGCTAAATACTGTAACATAAATGTGCATGTAAAATCTGAAAATTCATTTTTCAGAATATGCCTTCTTTCAATTTGTTATTAAATATGCATAAAATACATCTGTTTTTCACAGGTACTCTTCAGTATATGGCACCAGAAATAATTGATAAAGGACCAAGAGGTTATGGAAAGGCTGCAGATATCTGGTCCTTAGGCTGTACAATTATTGAAATGGCCACAGGAAAGCCTCCATTTTATGAACTAGGAGAACCACAAGCAGCCATGTTTAAGGTTAGTTTAGATAATTACATTTTTCTGAAAAGAGGAGGAAAAAGGAAAGTAAACTATGTCAAGTCTATGTTGAAAAAACAAATTGATATAACTGGTTAGAGGGGGGGAATGTTACAGCATATCTTGTTCATATTTAGATTCAACTGATCATGAAAGCATGCCTTAGAAAACAAAATGCTAAAATGTTATTTTGATTATCTTTTAAAATAATACCTATCAAAGAACAAAAGACTGTTCTAAGATCCTTCAGCTAATGCTATTTTTAATGTGGAAACAAAAGAAAAGAATTTCCCTCTGTGATGAAAGATCTGCTTGTCTTTTTTTAAAATTGATTTTCATCTGCATTTATTAGGTTGGAATGTTCAAAATACATCCTGAGATTCCAGAATCCATGTCAGTGGAGGCAAAAGCTTTTTTGCTGAGGTGCTTTGAACCTGATCCAGACAAGAGAACCTTTGCTAATGAACTTCTTATAGATGAGTTCTTAAAAGTCACCAGCAAAAAAAGAAAGTCACAGTCAAAACTAACAGGTGAAGAAATCTAACTGTTCTAGTTGGGAGATTTTAGATTATTAGGAGTTATTGTGAACAAAGCAAGATTACCTGGCAGTCTTTTGAGAATGTCAAGCCAGGACTTACTAACAGATACGGTTTTGAAATAATTAGCTTTGTCAAATGCTTTTAGAATATTACATAAGTATGTGTTGTGTAAATACAGCATCTCTATTCTTTTAGTACGTAGAAATTTGATATTATAAAGTTTTAACTGCACTGGAGCCCTATTATATCAAGTTTTCTTTGTTTGACTTGAGCAGTTCTGAAAGTTATATTATTTTTGTTTTATTTTTGCAGCTCTAACAGCTGGATCAAATGGTAAGTTTTGCAATTAATATTTTTTCCCAGAAGCTTTCCAATGTTATGAAATATCACATAGGTTAACTCACAAGAAATAAAGCTATAAATATATGTAACAAGAAGACATTTCTGAGGAATATTGCAAAAAAAAGAATTTTCATTTGATTTGTACATATCTGATATACATACATACATACGTACGTATCTCAACTAGAAAGATTATTTTTCTGTCCAATAATGCAGAGTTGGAAACACAACTGATACATTATAACTATCCCAACATTGTTAAGTGAGATACAGTGGTATCTTGGTACTCAACTGCTTTGAAACAGTTAATACAGTTCTTTCATCCAAGATAATATAACTTCTGGGAGATCTTAGTAGATAGATTATATGTATTGGGGAGAATTGTTATGCTCAATTATCTTGATCATAGTTTATTTCCTGTTTCATTGGGCAGAATATCTTCGAAGCATATCGTTGCCTGTTCCTGTTCTTATAGAAGACACAAGTAGTAGCAGTGAATATGGTTCAGTTTCACCTGACAATGAGTTGAAACTTGATCCCTTCTCCTTTAAAATGAGAGCCAAATCCTGTGGTGATAAGGAAGGAAAAGGACTTAGGTCTCTTTTTCTAAGGTAATTGTCCAGGTAACATCCATGCTAGGTTATGAAAAAGAAAATCACTTTTTAAAAAGGGGTTTCCTCATGGTAGTTTCTACTTTTAAATATTCACAGCATCCCAGATGAGAATTTTGAGGATCACAGTGCTCCTCCCTCACCAGAAGAGAAGGATTCTGGCTTTTTTATGCTAAAAAAAGACAGTGAACGAAGAGCTACCCTTCACAGAATTCTAACAGAAGACCAGGATAAGGTGGTGAGAAATCTGATGGAAGCCTTAACTCAGGTAAAGAAATATATGTAATATGTTTAGCATTATTTTAAAAACAAAACAGCAATAGTACTTAGATCTATATTCTGCTTTACTGTGCTTTACAGCCCTCTAACCGGTTTACAGAGTCAGCATATTGCCCCCAACAATCTGGGCCCCCATTTTACCGACTTGGGAAGGATGGAAGGCTGAGTCAACCTTGAGCTGGTGAGATTCGAACTGCCAAATTGCAGTCAGCCAGCAGTCAGTAAAAGTAGCCTGCAGTACTGCATTCTAACCACTGCGCCACCACAGCTCATAGTACACTGGATAGTTTTGTTGGGATCAAAACATATTGCAAGATTATATGATACTATAGTGACATATTTCTTTACAGGTGGTAATTGGCAGATTTTTAGGAATCCCATAGAGCATAAATATATTTAAGTGCAAATAATTGCAAGATTAAACTATAGTTGCACCTTCACTTATCCGCCATTAATGCTCACTTATGTGATGGTTTTATTTCTGAGAGATCCCCTCTGAAAATGTAACTGGGGAAATGCTAATGGAATTATGCAGAAAAATAATGAATCCCTGACAATTAGCTATATTCTGATTTTCTAAACCAGAAACAATTTATCTATATATTTGTCAAAATAAGGCATAGAAGAGTTAAATACTGTACAAATTATATATGCTTATGTTTCTCCATTGTCAATATTATTTGGGATTTTCTCCTAAGTTATCATTGGTAGTATTTAAAAATCAATGGCAGAATGTTAGGTTATGTTGATTTTATAATAAATAAAATAACAAAGTCAAATTATGCATTAGATATAGCGTGAGAAATGTTGCTGAAATATTTTGAGAATGTTGTTCAGAATCATTTTTCTGTATATTTTATATCAATACAGAAAAAGCATTATTGGTATAACTGTTAAACATTTTAATAGGAATGTTACACTTTAGGATATAAGAATTATATAATGCAATTGTCCATAGTTTTCAGTTTTTTAAAAAATTTATAGCTTTTGAGACAACAATTAAAGTCATTTTGTAAGATCAGGACCAGAAAAAGTCACATGGAGAGAATTGTTCTCCTTTGGGTTCCAAACTCTGAAAATCTGATCTATATCACAGGCACACATTTCAGTCAAAGACCACTTGAAACAGTTAATCTGAAGACTATGAAAGAGGGCTGTATGTATGTGTGTAATTTTTGTTAAAAGTTTAAAGAGCAGTAGTAAGAACTAATGCAAACTATATTAAAATTGAGAAACAAAAAATAGAGAAATAAAAAGCTAAAAGTGCAATTAGAAAAGAAAATGGAAGAAAATAAGAAAAAAGAGAAAAATATAAAGATACAACAGTATAAGAGAGTGATATTCCATACAACAGTCATAACTACAGTTATATTTGAATCTCTTTCTCTAAAGGTATATCATGATTCTCTGCTTTCTATAATCTACAATGTCCAATCATCAAAACCATAAATCACAACTTCTTTTTTTATTTTTATACAAGAAGTCCATAAGAGGTTTCCAATCACCAATAAATTTAGACATTGTCCTTTCTCTAATCAAAGAAGTTAGTTTGTCTATTTTAGCAAGTTCTGTCAATATCACCAACCATTCTTCCATAGTGGGGAGTGATGAATCTTTCCATCGCAGTGCATATAGTAATCTCATTAGAGTAATAATATATTGAAAAATATTCAGTGGGTTATTTTCCTGTTTATCCATCAGCCCTAAAAGGAAAAGTTTAGCTTCATTTGAATGTTAATCTTTAAAATCCTTTGCATGTATCAGAAATCATTTTTAAACTTTTTTAGCTTTGAATATTTCCCAGAAAATAATACTAGTTAAATTAATATTAATTAATATGGAAATTAACAAGAGCTGCAGAAACATGGAACTGATACCAGTTGTTATTCTAAAAAAATGACAATGTATAAATAGATTGCAGAAGTTGCATTTTAATAGATAGATGGTGCGTAGTTGTTTTACTTTGGTATTCCATTATTCAGCTGTGTGTATGTTTATATCAAATCTGAGTTCCTTTGTGGATATGTAGATATGTTTCAGTGCTGCTCAGTCTGAACTATTACGCCAGTGATTCTAATTTTATCATTTCTAGGTTATAACATTTGAATTTTCAAGGGAAAAAATGGAAATGGTTTGCTTCAAAGTAACATTCTCGAGTGACATTTCACATATAAAGGCATACTTGATATGCTTCCAGTCCCTTTTATGACTCAGTTGTAATTAATCAAAGGCACAGTCCATAATGTATTCTTCCAAGGGCTTCTTTTTAAATTGTCCCTTCCTCAGACAATTGTAGAAGATGAAAACAAAAGCTAATTCTTACTGAAATGACCTTGTAACCTTTACCAGTGTTGACAGAGTTACTGGATAAACTATTTTGTACTCTGAATAACTGAAAACAACATTATTACGTTCTCTTCAAATTAAACCTTTGTGACTTACATTATGTTTCTCTCATTGTCCAGAATTTGACATCCTGTTTCCAACAATCCCAATCATATACCATACTTCAAACAGAATATAAACACCATAGTAATTCTTTTAAATCCCACCCTTACTTCACTAGCATTATTAGTCTATTGTCAAATCAGGCTCCAAATATAACACAATATACATATATTCTTATTAACTGAAGCCTGTTGGTTTTAATGTATACTTTGTAAATCACAAATATATATAATACACTTTTTTGGGAAAACTTCATTGAAATATATAGTTTCATTAGAAGATCAGCAGCAAATCAATTAAATAAACACACAAACAGAATTTGAATATGGAGCTATATTCTTAATTTTTATTAATACTAACCAGAGTTGTACAAATGTAATTAGCTATTTTTGTTATTCTCACAGGGTCCTGAAGAACTTAAGTTGAAATGGGAACACATTACAACTTTAGTTGCTAGCCTCAGAGAATTTGTAAGATCAACAGACCGCAAAATCATTGCAAATACACTTTCAAAGCTGAAACTGGAGCTGGACTTTGACAGTCATGGCATTAGCCAAGTTCAGTTAGTACTCTTTGGTTTCCAAGATGCAGTAAGTATATTTTGGGCTTGTTGTTTTGCTTATTTTAAGAACATAAGCAGTCCCTCTCTGGATTGGACCATATAGTCCAGCAGTCTGTTTTCACAGTGGCCAGCCAACTGCATAAGGAAGCCCATTAGTTTCCTAGCATATGATCTTCAGAGGCACTGACATGGCCATCAAGTCATGAAGAATATAAACATTTCAAAATTTCTTTAGAGGAGACTGTTCAGTTTAGATCAGGGATGTCAAACTCGCGCCCTGCCCACTCCCGATTTAGCAAAGGAGGTGAAGTCACAACATGTCATGTGATGGCAAAATGACACTGCAAGTATCACACCCCTGGTTTGGATGAATTTGTGATTGTGCATCTGCTTAATAATGATAGCTTGAGGCAGTATCCTTCTACTTTATATTATGGCAAAGATTCTGTTTCTTGGTGAACATGATGCGACTTTCTGATCTTTGAGATCTAGAGAAGAAGGGTATCGTTCATTTCTCCAGCCCAAATGTTGGGATGAAGGACAGAAATCTTTTCCAAAATTGAATATTATTATTCAATTTATTGTGAAATATTTGTAGATTTCTAATGTTTATTTAGTTTTACAGTTGTATCCCTTCTGTCAGTGAACGATAGCTTCTTGTTGTGTGATATATATTTGGTAACTCAGAAAATAATTTGTATTGAAGATTTAATAATAGGTTTATACATGTTTAGATATTGCTAAATATGAAAGACTGTCTGCATAGAAGATACAGATTATACAGATTAGTTACTGTTCTTTAAGTAACTGAAATAACACAAATAACACAGAATTTTGTGTTATTCTGTTAGTTGAAAAAAATTATAAATTAAGTAAATCCATACAAATGGATACAAATTTGTCTTTCAGAAGTATTTTGTTCTTCAAATATTGATCACTTGTTAGATGATAAACTGATTATTTAGAGAGAGTGATGGTAGTGAACATGGCATATCCAGACTGAATTATCTATACGATTATTGTTTAAAGATTAATAATAGTTTCACAATTCTAGTATCTCTTTCTAGGTGAATAAAGTACTACGAACCCACAATATTAAGCCACATTGGATGTTTGCACTGGATAGCATAATCCGCAAAGCTGTGCAGACTGCTATTACTATTTTGGTACCTGGTAAGATATTTGACACTTTTTAAAATAATTTTCTGAACTAGGCTACTTGCATACTTAACATGGAAGGAAAAACTGCTGGGTTTGCCATACGTCTGTTCTCTTCTGAGCTGTGAATATATGTTAGTATATTTGACGGTTTTACATGTCCTTTGTATGTGTCAGTGTTATCACATATCCTTCCTAGCTGATAAGATGTGGCCAGCCATAGGTCAACTTCCAAAGTCTCCATGATTTGCATAGAATAGTATGAATTTGTTTGGGTAAAACTAGAATCGCTTCTGGGCGATATGGGTGTGATATAAGTTGAATAAACAAATAAATAAAACTGGGCTTTGATTGCAAATTATTACATCATACTGGCCAAAATATACCAAAATTGTTATCATTAGTAGGAATACTATACATGGCATAGCTATATCTTCTATATCTTCTCTATCTTACTTAAAAGAATTATATGAAAGCTTTAATATCCCAGACCAATTACTTTTGGACCATTCTGGCAGTGAAGAATTCATATGGAAGACTGTAACTTGAAATTTGAGAGGAGTCAAATTAATGAATAAAACTGAAGAAAAGAAGGGTCTTGTTGTTTGTTGTATGTCTGTGAAATTAAGAGAGGACAAGGATGTAGGTCTGAAGGAAGGTGATCTGAACTTGTGGAATAGCTCACAAATATAAGGAAGGGGCTGAAGAAGTAGATTTAATTATGAATGAACAGATGTCATCTATATTGTTGTGGTAATGTAAGAAAATTATAAGCCAAGGTTGGTGGTAGTTTTATGTTGCAGTTCAGTGAATGGTAATAATACAATATACCGATGTGGATTTTAATTAAGGTTCTATATAATTTTGAATGAAGATATTGGGAGGGAGCATTATTCTGTGACATGAGTGGGTGATGAAGAATGAGACACAGAACAAGTGATTGAGCCATTCAGATATTCATGAATGAGAATGATGATTGTGAATACCTGCTTAGAAAAAAGTCTGGGATTTGAACAGATGGTTTCTACATAAGTCAATATGAACACATGGCAAAAGACTGAATAAGTATAAAAGCCCGAAAGGTTTGGTTGTTCATTATGAAAGATCAAGATAATCCATTTAAGACACAAAGGTGATGAGAAATACTAAATGTGGAACAGTACCTTATCTGCTGAATAGAGAGAGGGAAAAGGAAAAAAGAAAAGAAACTGAAGTACAGGAAGAGAAAATTCAAATTCTGCATGAAAAAGTATTAGACATCAAATTAATCTTCCCAAAAAATCAATAAAAAGTACATATAAAAAGGAGTGTGAAAAGAATTTTTATAATTGCTACCAAAATATATGGAAAGAAAGTTACAGGGAAGAATATTATATAAAAATATTGAATGTTGCAAAAGAAGATACAGTGTAACATGAAGTTAAAGATGCAATGAATGGCCATTTTGATAAAAAATAAAACAGTGTACATTGATTAAGTGGCTAAAAATAAATAGCACTGAGCCTTTGGCAAATTGAAATGAATTAAACATGGAAGAAATAATTTGGGATAAAATTCTGCTGGAGTGTTTTAGATAATTTTGTGAAAATGATAATGAAATGTCAAAGAGTGGAACTGAAAAATGAAAACTGCAAGTTGTGTGAAAGAATTCTGATTGAAAGGATATGAATGGTGGCAGTGAAGAAAAAATACAGTGCAGTAACAAATCAGATAATATTCTTTAGTATCATATGTCAGTGCTATGTTCATATTGTTGGTGGCAATCCCAAGTTATGTGAATTAAATTTTGGATTGTATGATTCAACAAGTGGGGTGAATCTAAACAATAACATATCAAAACCAAGCTAGTTATGCTTAGTAGAGAAAATGGAGAAAATGAT
This sequence comes from Laticauda laticaudata, assembly GCA_004320025.1. Classification (NCBI taxonomy): domain Eukaryota; kingdom Metazoa; phylum Chordata; class Lepidosauria; order Squamata; family Elapidae; genus Laticauda; species Laticauda laticaudata. The sequence goes on along the minus strand of BHFT01003895.1, from coordinate 253,963 downwards.
AAATTGTATATAAAAGCAAACAAACTAGATAAATCTTTAAAAATTGTTTAGTAAAACAGAAAAAAAAACTGATGGAGAATGTTTTAAGATATGAAAGTGCTGGTAGAAGGGTAATGGACAGGATAGGGTTGCTTTTGAGACATGAATATTTGTTAAAAATATGAAAATGGCCATGTCTAAGAATTTGGTCCTGATTATATGGAAATTAGAGTTGGGTATGTCAGGGAATAAACGCATGGGAAAATGAACTGATTTGGCATATCTGATTCTCAAACTTCCCAGTCATGGTTGTCCCAAAGGTGTTTTTCCCCTCGCAAGGCAACTGGATTTTCTTGCATTTTTTTCTTTGAAAATGTTTCGCTTCTCATTGAAGAATTGTTGGATGAAAAGTGAAATATTTTCAAGGAATAAACCAAGAAAATCCAGTTGACTTTGGGTGGTGGGGAAGCATGATTTAACTTGTTCATGCCTTTCTGCCAATCTAAACTGGAACAGATGATACAGAGTCTTGAAGGCACTCCAAGGAAGGAGATTAGTAAAGAAGTCCAGGGCACAAGTTTCATTTCTTTGTGTTAGGGGCAATTCAAGGCCTTGGTTATGAATGAGTCAGGGGCCTGACTTCTCTCAGTAAAAAGTTACTCAACAACAACAACAACAACAAAAACAACAATAATAATAATAATAAAAAATTGACCATATGTTGGAAAATCACTCAGCCAAGACTTCAAGATATATTGCTGACCTCTCATTTTCCAAAAGATTAAAAAAAAAAAAGCTGATTGAAGATGTGCAAGCAGTAGGAAATTTGTGAGGAAATTATTGTGTCATCTTGAATTTTAAAATATTGTAGAAAGAACAATGAACAAAATTTAGTTTTGAAACAAAAAAATTAATTTTACCAATAAAGTGTGATAAATTTCTGCTATTCACAGTAACATATATGCACATTAGATTCCAGGAGAGCTGGTTTCTCTAAGGACCCTGTGAACAGAATCCAGAGGTCAGAGAAAACACAGGAGGGTTAGAAATTTCTCAAAAATAAGGGAGGGTTTTTATTTTTGTTTTGCTACTAATGACTAGCACAGTACCCTGGAATCTCTTATTTCAGGAGTTTCATGTCAGCTTCAGAGTGGCTAGTAATCCCAACTTGTTATATAAAAGTGTTTTTAAGTTTATTATCTGGATCAGAGGTGTTAAACGTGCAGCATCATGTTATCACGTGACATATTGGGACTTTCCCCCTTTGCTAAAATGGGTTGGCATGGCCAGCACATGATGCATCCGGCCCATGGGTTGCAAGTTTGACACCCTTAATCTAGATAAATAGCAGCTCTGAGGTTATGGCGTTCCTCATACTTGTTTCCAAATTCATCATTGTGATAATAAACAATTAAATTTCTTACAGAGTTGAGGACACACTTCAGCTTAGCATCCGAGAGTGATAATGCAGACCAAGATGAGATTGAAGCTGAAGAGGAATGTGCTCCTGACTCAGCAGTTCAGGGTCCTTGCCTTGTATTGGATGATGCAGTAGCTACCTCAGGAGTGAGCACACTTAGTTCAACAGTATCTCATGATTCTCAGGCTGCCCAAAGATCTCTCAATGTTCAACTTGGGAGGCTGAAGTTGGAAACTAATAGGTGAGTCTGAATTTCCTTTGTTTACAAAACTGGCTCAAGGTTTTAAAATGGATGTGTGCATTATGTGAACATTTTTTCTGCCTTTTTTTCATTTTACCTTTATAAATCAGTTTACTTTATTTAAATCCAGTTTTAATAATGCACCAATCATGCCCTGAATCAGTGGAAGGTGACAGGGCATGCTGCCTCAGTAGGATATTACTGAGGCAAATTACAGAAAAACATTAAGAGCGCATTAATATTTAAGTTATGTGAAAAATCATAAATAACCATATTGAAGTAACATACATTTCACACTATCCTCATGCAGCTATAATTGCATACCATAATAATCACATTAATAATACCACCAATCATCTCAGTTACAACCATTCCTTACTCTCTAGCTCTATATGTCTTTTGCTTTTTTAAAAAATAATTTCCTAATATCAAAATGAAGACGAGAGTTCTTAGATCTAGTAGTAGGATGTACCACAAGGGGGAAGCAGCTGCAGAAAGTGCCTCCCTCCACATGGTCTTCCACTACATCAAATGTGAGGTGGACACTTTTAGTAGACACTGCCTGGAGTGATCAGATTTTATTGGGAGTAACTTTTTACTGAGAGTAGTCAGGCCCCTGACTCATTCATAACCAAGGCCTTGAATTGCCCCTGAAGCAGACTAAAAGTACTGCAATACTGATATTAGGTATATCAGATAGATTCAATTAGCATGATGGTCTGGGTGAGAGCGATATTTAGCATTTCCAAGAACTTTCACTATTTCACTCAAACTAAAAGCCCATATTCTATTTTAAAAAATCTAAGACTGAATGAAGTTTCTCTTTACAACTAAGCAGGGGCCCTTCTGACCACAATTTCCATCTATTCCATCCAGCAGGAGCTCAGAATCTGGGAGAATCTCCTACTTCTGCACTAGCTTTTTGATGGAGAAACACAACTCTCTTCATAACTAAAGATGGAGTTTTCCTGGAATCATTTGGCTATTTAGCCAACAGCCAGTAGCTGCTAGGTTTTCGCTTTTTCTTCCCCTTATAAACACTGGAAACTCTGTTAAAGATTCGTGCTTAGGCTGAAGCTTGTGGTTTATCTTACAGGTTAGCTAAGATCATCAGAAAATCACAGCTTGGTTTTTTGAATATTTTCCCTGACTAAAATTTTTAATCAGGGCATTTTCTTCATACTGTTGCTATGTTCTGCCTAGAAATACTTATGCAATAGGCAGAGAGAAATGATGTAATAAAATAAATAAATGTATTTACTTAAGGGGATGTTAGTCACACATTAACACAAAAGGGCCTTCTGTGTTTGCGGTCCAGATAATCTGTTCCTGGTAGGCACTAGAGGTTTGCTCCTACAGTTGAAATTGGCTAAAGATATTGGAAGGGTGTTTGACCATTGGCTAATGCAATACTGAAACAGCTTTATTTTTCAAAAATATTATTAGCTCTTAACAAATAAATAAAAATACTTAACTCCTTCTCATTTCCCTTTCATTTCTAACAGATTACTAGAAGAGCTAGTGCAGAAGGAAAGAGAATTTCAGGCCCTCCTGCATCACGCTATAGAAGAAAAAGAACAGGAGATCAAACATCTAAAACTTAAGACTCGACCAATAGGTGCTTATTTGAACTCCTCAAAAGTAATTGCTCTTCACAGCACTTTCCAAACCAATATAGTCAAACCTTACAACATACTGCTTCCAATATAGTTCTTTTTTGCCATTAGGATGACATTTTCACCAGCTAAAAGTTTCTTTTAGGCAGTTAATCAATTGAAATAAAAATATAACATACCAATTTAGAGATATAACTAGCTAATAGGAATTGTCTCTGGCTTCTTTTTCAGATTTTTGTTCTTTTTAGTTAAAAGGGATGAATGAACCTCCAGTTAAATTTTATTATCCTGCATGTATGCATTCAAAAGGAGGCTTTGAACAAAATCACATTCACTTTTCACCCCCATGTAAAGTGCCCATTCCCAGATGGTATTGCCCACTGCCCATTCCCAGATGGTATTTCTGCATGCCACCATCTGCAGCTGTTCATCTACTTCCAACTTGCTCTGTAAATGGTATTTCCCTCTTCTCTCACTTCCAGAGGCAATATACACATTAATGTGCATGATGGAGGCAGACTGAAATGACCATGGTCTGTGTCAGCTTGCAACTCCAGTTGGTTCTGCAGATTTTCTGTGGGACTACCCCTTCTACCAACCTCTGATTTGCTCTCATACTCTTCACTCCTTTTTGGCTGTAAGGGAAGACCACTATCTGGCTTTTGCAGACATTTGTTTTTAAATAGGTCTCAATATATATATTGCAAAGCCCTGAAAACGATTAACCAATCCTTGTCCTAATAGCAGTAGCAAAAGCACTTAGATTTGCATACCTTTTCACGGTGCTTTATAGCTCTCTGTAAGGGTCAGCATATTGTCCTCAAAAATTTGGGTCCTCATTTTACTGACCTCAGAAAGATGGAAGGCTGAGACAACCTTGATCCAACGAGATTTGAACTGCCAAACTGCTGGTAGCTGGCAGTCAGCAGAAGTAGCCTACAGTACTGCATTCTAACCACTGAGCCATCACAGCTCTTTAATACATTCAATCTAATACTGTTCAGTTGGAAGTATAAAGGAAAGGACTCGTCTCTTTCATTTGGTTTCCCAGTGACTACTTTCCTTCCTTATGTAATGTTTTAGAATAGTTTATAAGGCCTCATCAATCCTCACATGTAAACGGCTTTCTCAGGTATCAGCTCTTCAATTGCATTTGCCCACTTGACAACTGTTAGCCAAGTGACACCAAAAATGTTTTAGTTTTCCCCCTCATTTAGTGGTCAATAAGTCAATAAATCATCCCATAGTTTCAATGGGCAAAAAAGTCTAGTTGGTCCACAGCGAAAAGAAAAAAATAGTTATGCATCAATGGAGTAACCAGAGCACTGCATGTGTCAATTGGAAGAGGCTTCTCCCATAGTGAATCAGGCTTGATAGGACTGGAATTAGAGAACGTTGTGTGTTAAAGCTGTCAAGATGAAAGCAGAACAGACTTTTCCAGGTATCCAGGAAGGATATATTATGATGTCAGCAAGTTTGAGGGTAGCATCATTTCCTGTTGGTCTGAGGATAGGAAGGGAGCACAGCAAAGTAGCTGGGTGAATGTGTTTCCTACTCCTCTCAAAGAAAAATAAGAATTAGGGGTTTTAATTATAAAGACAAGTAAAAATTTCATTAGATATACTTAACTGCTGCTCAGTTTTTTCAATAGTGAATAGGGCTTGACCTACTACTTTCTCCCAACTTTCTGCTTTCAAAAAAGAAGACCTTTTCTTAAACTAAAAGAGTCTTTTCAGTTTAAACGAAATTAAAAAATGAGCTTTTAAATGTTCATTGGGGTTTTGCTGGCTTCTTTAGCCAGCTACAATGCCCAATAGAAGGGAAAGCTGTTAACAGATTATATTAATAAATCATATACTGTAGTCCAGGGGTATCCAATTTTGGCAACTTTAAGACCTGTGAATTCCCCAGCCAGCCTTGCTAAGAGGTGAAGTCCACAAGTCTAAAAGTTGCCAAGGTTGGACACAACTATTGGGTACTAGCAAAAGATATGACATCAAGAATCGTCCCCTGCATTTTTATTTTTATCTCTGCCTTTGAATGGCTACTGATATAAATGAAATGTTGGATCTTTTTGATTTTGGTCTGATTTAGCATGCAGTTTTTATAGTGTTATGAGAAAATTCCAAAAGAAAGCCAAGAGAGTTAAATTGAATTCATTATAGATTTGTATCTGTAATCTGCAAAAGTATGACTGAAATATTCACTATATTTGTACAGATTAAAGATTTATTTAAACTATTATAACATGTTGCTTTCAAAAGAGATTTCTTCTCTTGAAAATAATTTTTGGCTAATTAAGGTTAAATATGGTTAGAATCATCATTAAAACCAACCTGGTACTGAAATTCATCATCCTTACCTCATGCTGCACTTATGAATACAGGACTAATTTTAAAGATATCACTCTTTTATCATGTGATGTTTTCCAAATGTGTTTTGTTATAATCATCCTATCATCCCCAACCAGTTTGCACCATAACAACACTTGATTAGAGTGATGATAATTCTAGTTCAATTAATCTGGAACGCCTCAGAATGGAGTATATGATGTACAATTTTTATGTATTCATCTGGAAAGAGGGTAGCTATATGTGGAATTGTATATCATCTTATAACTATGATAACTTGTGTCAACATTTTTCTAGATATTCCTGGCTTGTCTGTCTCTCACTTTAGTACACAAGACAGAGGAATTGAGGATCCAGATCTTATTAACTGGCTGAGAGTTCATGGTGCTGACAAAGAAACTATAAACAGGGTAGGGAACATGTTCCTTGGGTCTTTTAAAAATTTTGTTAAATGCCTAAATAGTTCTGAACATTTAATTCTTGTTTTGTTTGCAATTTTAGAAGAATAAAAATAATGTTGCAAAAACAAAATAGATCATGGAAAGCAAAATAATATAATAGCAATAGCACTTAGACTTATATAGCATTTTACAGAGCTTTACAGCCCTCTCTAAGCCGTTTACAGAGTCAGCAAATTGCCCCCAACAATCTGGGCCCCCATTTTACCGATCTCGGAAGGATGGAAGGCTGAGTCAATCTTGAGCCTGGTGAGATTCGAACTGCCAAATTGTAGGCAGCCAACAGTCAGCAGATGTAGCCTGCAGTACTGCATTCTAACCACTACATCATCGTGGCTCAGTATTGGATTTAGGGCTATTTTTAGATGAAATTTTTCATCTTTTATGTAAGGGTGAACAGCTACAAAATAAAATCCCCCCCACATGTCAGAAGTTATTTTTTTCAAGTTACGTATGACAACATCTATGACAAGTTGGTGAAGTTTTACAATATTTGGAGTGATTAATTCTAATTCATATTCTAAGATATTTTAAAAATGGTGTGCAAAAAACACCAGATTGGAAACTGGGAGACTATGAATACTATCTAGTCCATTTTACTTAGGAAAAGCTACCTCACAGGGTTGTTGTGGGGAAAATAGGAGGAAGAAAGTGTATTAGTTACATTCACCCCCCTGAAATATTTATAGAAATAATAAAGGTGGGATAAAAATCAAATAAATAAAATATAACTATATGCTAACATTTTTATTTTAATTAAGATATTTAAGACAGATTTTTAGATTTGTATTTTTGCACCAACTTGAAAATAGTTGTCAAAAACACTTTGAAATAGTTCCCAAGCATATTGCTCCCTTATTTGGGTCTTACAACATACCCAAGAATCTGACAGATTGCAAAAGATTGAAATAAATTTTGAGACGTCTAAACACCAACTAATGTAATCTGACTGTGGTAAACATAAAATACATTAATTTGCATTTGGAACAAATACGATATAAATTAGCCACAAAATCAAATGAAGGTTTACTCAGTCACACATGTCTGCCTGTTTAGATTAAATAATTTTATATGTTCTAGAACTTTTCTAAAGGTTACAACTTTCTCTTAATAAGCTTCTAAAAGGAGCACTCACATAGAATTCTTCATATAGGAATTCTCTGTAAGAACTAGTCCATATTAAACAACTTTTTAAAGCTTTAATCTGGTTACTGGCCATAACATTATTAATAGACTGGTTCATGTAGCTTATTTTAGATTGATTTCTCCTGCCAGCAAGACAAATTTTAAAAATTAAAAAGAAACTCCCATTTATTGTTAGTTTAGCATTAGAAATTAGTATCCCTGGTGTCTGCTAAATTAGCTGTAATCATAAATCAAAGTTTTCTCTTTCATAATGTGCAAGGTATAATAATAATCAAGATGATAGCCATGATTGTGTGATTGAAGCCGTGACTTTTTTCATGTGAATCATACTACAATGCTTATAAAAAAGAGGGGAGATTCTCTGATCATGTGGTCACAAACATCTTTTACACTCTTCCCCCATGCAGGGCACATGGCCCTGATTAAGTATGAAGCGTGGATTTTGCTTATCCCTTTGACAGGAATTATTTCAAAGAGAAACTCCAGTTAGTCTTAGTCAAGCTAGTGAAATCTTTTCAGAGTGTTTTCCAAATAAAAGAAAACAAGTTAGAAAAGAAAAAAACAAAGTGGTCAAAAAGGGTGTTATAGAACATTTTACATGTACTACTTTCACATTGACATCAGGAAACCCAGAATTTCTAAATAGCATTATTTCATTAATTTGTTATTTGACCATGCTTGATTATATTTCTTTATAGTGGTTGACCTTGAGACCATTTCAGTATCAATTAGTTTTTGCAACAGTGATAAAATGTGATGTGTCATAAAATGAATTGTTGTATTAAACAGTTTTATATGTGTATTGTATTAAACATTTTGATACCACAATGCACATTTCAGGACAAATACATTTTTAATTAATTAGGCATATTATAAAAAACCAAGTGCAAAAACAGAATAATAACTTACAGTTCCATCAGCATAACTTTTTATCAATCCTTTTTTTTAGTTCCTAGCAGAAGAATACACACTGACGGATGTACTCTACTATGTAACCAGGGATGATCTAAAATGCCTTAGACTCAGGTAACTTTTAAAAAAAAATAATTTATACTATTCATGTAAGTAATTATTTAATGAAAACTCAAAAGAGTAATTTAAATATTGAAAATATTTAATTTAAATGTTTAAATACTTTAAATATTTTATTTTATTGTGTATATTTATAATAAATTTATAATAAATTGTGCATATGTTCTAAGAGATTTCTCCACAAAATTATAATACAGGGAAAAAGCATTATACCTATCAAGTATATAGTATATATTCTGTTTGTATATAGAAACAGAAAAAAAACTGATGAGTCCACCTTGCACACAAATGTAGCTGAGCTTATGTTAGTTTTACAATCTAAAAATGTTACTTGAGCACAAGGTAACATTAGTTTTGATTAGACAAGCCCAGTCACAAGCATTGTCTTCTAAATTCTTCGAATATTTATCTTTGATTTGGGTTACATTTAACGCTCTACAAATGAGCCTTTGCTCGAAGAACAGATTTCCTAAATCCAACCCCAGTAGATCAGTTCTAAGAAGTCACCATCCCTCCCAACTGAAAATGGAATGTCTGGGAACAAGGGCAATATGACAAATACTGTTTAGTCAAGACTGCTTTGTAACTTTGATAATTGAAATAAACTTTAGGGATGCTGATGAACAATTAATAGGGCTAGGGGACATTGAATAAATAAGAAGCATTCACACTGGTATTTACAATAGCTCTTTTCGTAACAGTGCAACTGCTAAATTATTTGTGCAAATCATCATACATCCATTCTCATTTGTTGCTTTTAACTAAAAAAAAGGACCACAATTTCTGATTTCTTTCTCCCTTCCTCTTTCTTTTCTGTCTTTCTGAATCTATTCCTTAGCCTAAGGCAGTTTACAAGAGCTTGCCTTGATGAGATAGTATGTTTGATTTTTTTTAATATATGAAAAACATTAACTGCTGGGTTCAGTTAATTATACGGAGCATAACAGGTTCAGCATTGCTGAAATGGTAATAGGCCAGTCTGTTCCCCAGAATTAAAGCCACTGGAAACTGAATGTTAGAAAAGATTGGAAAGGTAATGAAATGTATTTTTAAAGCACTGACTTTAAGGTAAAATACAAGTTTTAACACTGAGTGAAAAAAAGACTTGGGGATATTTCTACCGAGTTTAATTGGAGCTTTCTGAGAGGATTACAGAGATTTTTTTTTGAAATAGAATGAAAGAATATATGAATAAGGACAGCAGCATATAAAATATATATTACTGTATGCAGACATGAAATTTAAAAAAATAATATAAAATGTATGTGTGAATTGAAGCAGCCTGGTGCAGAAAAGTCATTAAGGCATACCAGAAACAGAACCCATCACTTAGAAAGTCCCCCCACTTTCCTGCCATAATCATGTGCCTCACTTCACTTGTACATTAGTAGGAACTAAAATTAGTGACTGCATAATTGCTGGATTAACCCAATTTCTGGATTAGGTTGAATCATAAGCAGTCAAATGGGTTCACACATGATCAGCCACCAAAATGCTAACCAAGGTTAAAAATAAGCAAGTCCAATATGCTGTATAAATATAGCTGTTAAGATTCACTAATCTGGTTATGCATTTTTTTTTACTGCAGCCAGTGTTTTGTGATACTTGATACTGACCAAAAACTGGTATGCTTTTTTTTTTACAGAGGTGGGATTATATGCATGCTGTGGAAGGCAATCTCTGATTTTCGAGAGAAGCACACTTGCCCCTGAGTAGAGGAAATCTTCCATCTCAACACAGAACAGGATATTTCCTGCAGGATTTTTTCCCCCAAGAGATGCTGTTGCACTTTAATCCAGTATTTGTTTACTGTTGCTAAAGAACACTGCAGCTTTCTGGCTGCAACTATTCTTATTCTTCTTGAAAAATTGCTCTCCAACATTAATTATTATTTTATCTTAAATATTTTCAGGAATCTTCTCCTTTTCTAACATAATATTTAACAAAATTAGTCCTATCCAGACTATTAACCATATTCACATAACATGGTTGACCAAGGGAACCTTGAGGTACTTAATTGAAACCCCATGATCATCAGTGCAGATCTTCATAGTCACTGCATAGAGGGTCACTGAGCTAACATACCCTGCTTGTTTCCTCATATCAAAATCAATTTTTTTAAAAAACATTAGCGAGAGGAGAAAAGGAAAACAACAGACTGACTAAAATAGTTCTGGTTTTTTCAAAGCCTTTCTAGGATTTTATCTCTGTATCAAAAATGGGGGACAGAGAGTTAATGCTTTATTAATCTTATCAAATCAATTTCTTTATCTGCCCACAATTGACTAGAACTTTAGCTTCCTACAGTTCCCAAGAGTTAGTTGATTAGATTATAGTATTCACAGTCTCCCTTCACAATCAGTTAAACACAGTTGTGCATACAGGACTTGTGTAAGGTTGTATACAACTCTGTATCACTAAAACAAAATCAAATGTGAAAATTAACTTTTCAGGTTTATGTTTGTAACCGGGGCCTGTGTTAGGCACAGTGTTTCTGGGACCTTAGTTTGGAATAAGAGATATCTGTTCATTTATGAGAGGTTTTGGGTGCAACCCAAAGCTTTTTTGAAGTGAAAGGTTCATGGTATTGCAGACCCATGAGTATTGCCTTTGGAGGACTACATGTTTTGTTTAAGATCCTTGGACGTTTTCCTAAACTGAGATGGAATCCATAAGTGAAATGATAATGTAGAACATATTTGATAGTTTTTCCTTGTAGTATGCTGACCTTTACATCATTTGGTACTTAACAATACTTTCTTAAGTGTCACATTGTTTTATTTTTAGTAACTTAAATCCCAGTCTACAGTATATTTGTGTCTTTTTTAGTGTTGTTTATGTATTATTGAACTGTACCAGTTACATATGCCTGAATTATATATAGTACTGTTAGCTTGTTTTAAAGCTATCCATTGTGATACACATTTAAGAAATAAAGAATTATTAAAAATGTGGGTATATTTCTTTATTATTTTAAAACCAAGCAACAGTTTTAAAAATGAAGGAAATTAAGATGAGGATGATAAAGTGAGTGAAAACAGAAATATTGACCGGGAAAAGAATGACTATCTGGAGTTGCTGTAGTACAAAATTACACAGCGATTACCAGGGATTGTATATAATGCTCAAAAACGATTAGCGACTGAAGACTACAAGTACAAAGGTTGCTGGTGAATTAACACAGAAAAGTTATATGGTGTGATAATATATTGATTAAATGTGAATTTATTTATTTTTAAACTTTGCCAAGCTTCCTCTCTGGAGTATACTCAAGTAATATGCCATTAAAGGCCGTACTCAACTCTGGGTTCTAATGATTGTATATACAAGTTTGCACACCTGTGCAGCTGCAGTCTCTTCAGACTTTCGAGTTGTGTTTCCTTTTGTTTGGCCCAAGATCCTTACTTCATCCTTTCTTCAGGATTCTACTTTCTGTCTGCTTCCATTTAATGTCTACATGAAAACCACTGGGGGATGTCATCTATCAGTCCAAATGTAGATATTGCAAACATTTCAATGATATTTACTTTACATGTAATACATCTCCATTGTGAGCTAAGTAGAGCAGTCAAGGTGGTCTCCAGTCTGGCTAGGAAAGAACAGATCCCAAGAAAGCAAAATAGTAGATTTGAGTTTTGAAGTTCCCTGGTTTTGCAGACCCTTCATGTTTAGCCCTCTAAACACTCCCACAAATAAAACTGGTGCATAAACTAAAAATACTGAGAAGCATACTAACATTTGTTGGATGAACTGATGCAAAACATGTTGAAAAGAATATTTAAATAGTAAAAGAAGCTTTTAAGCCGATAACAAGGAAAATTTAAGACTTGCCTGATCCATTTTAATCTGATAAGGATTGAAAGACCAGGAAGTCTATTTAAAAAAAAATCCTAATCGAAGTACACTTCCTGATGAAAATACGGTGCGTTATCTCTTCTACGGTGTTTCAGTATCATTTATGATGCCTTCCTTCGGTTGGAAGCTGTAGTTCATTAACTTGCTACCACAACCGCCCTATATGGAATAAACATTTTAAATATTATCAGCGCGCGCTCGACTTCCCTTGACTTTAACCCCAATTCATTCAAAAGTTCATTTCTCATCAGGTTTATTGAGTATTTTTTTTTTTTGGGTAGATTTTGGCCAGTGGATTTCCAGTTTAATTAGCAGCAGCTGCTCTTGGCTTCCTTCGGGTATTATCCCACGTCATTGTAGTGCTTTTAAAGTTGAAGCAACGTTTCGGCAGAATCTCATCTGCCATCATCAGGCATCTGTATTGAGTTCGTCTGTGAGTCAGGCTATCACTAGGCCATTTTCAGTTAAATTGAGCAGCTATGCTGTGCCAGATATGTTCCATCCTGATTGGTTGGGTATAGCTTTGGTCTGTTTATGTGCTTGGAGTTGCTGTGTTCTGCTTGATTTGGGTGTTCAATTCTCTTCTGTTTGGGCTGGATTGGGCTTGGCACACGTGTCCTGTATTGGAGGCTTTAGGTGCAGCTTGGTCCGAGTATAAAAGGACGCTATCATTTGTTAGGAAGCTCAGTTTCATCTGGGTGCCTGGTTGGGTGTTTGAGCTGGAGGTTATCAGGGGAGTCTGTTGTGCCCAGGCTTCCACAAAAACAAATCACCAGCTTGATCCACAAAAACACACTAAGACATAACAGAGACCTAGAAGACCAACAGACCTATGGAACAGCTGTCCTGCCCTACGTAAGAGGTACTACAGACAAAATCAGTAAGATACTGCACAGGCATCACATCAAACTGCCTTCAAAACAGACAAAAAAAATAGCAGCCATCCTTAGAAACCAAAGATAAATATTGACTGGAAAACCAAGGCATATACGAAGTTCCTGTGCATCATGCCGGCCACATACATTGGACAGACCAATAGAAGTAAGTACCGCCGATGAACACAAAAATGCAGTAAAAAAGCTGGAACACACCTCCTCACTAGTCCAACACATGAAAGCCACAGGTCACAACATCAACTTCAATGGCACCAAAACCCTATGCCACTATAGAAAACCCAGCCACAGAATCATCAAGAGAAGCCAAAGAGATTGAAAAAGACCTGAAAGCATGAATAGAAGAGATGATTCACCAGACTGTCAATCATTTGGAAGCCTGCACTCTCAATAGAAAGATCTCCACACCACACAGGCAAACACCTGAGCACAAACAGACTCCCTCTGATGCCTCCAGCTCAAACACACCCCAACCAGGCACTCAGATGAAACCTAGCTCCTGATAGATATAGCCGTCCTTTCACTGAAGCCAAGCTGCACTTAAAAGCCTCCAATACAGGAACACAGTGTTGCCAGCCAATCAAAGCCACAAAACAGACAGAAGATATTAGAAACACCAATCAAGCAGAACACAGCAAACTCCAAGACCAATAAACACAGACCAAGACTCCGCACCAAACAGGATGAAGAAAAAACCATTCTGGCACAGCAATAGGCTAGCCTCAAATCTTAAAAACTGAAACGGCTGTGATAGCCTGATCACAGACGAACTCAATACCTGCCTAGGTGATGCAGATGAGATTCTGCCGAAACGTTGCTTCAACTTTAAAAGCACAACTACATGACGTGGGATAATACCAAAGAAAGCTGAACAGCAACATGTAAGTACCCGAAAAACTAGAGAGATGAGAGATAGAAGAGAGAGAGAGAGAGAGAGAGATGAGAGAGAGATGAGCAGCCCGGAAAATATATAAGAAATCTGGTCAGAAAAACATTTCACAGATATGAGGGGCGTTTGCTCCTTTTTTTTAATATTAAGCAGACCGACGGCGTTCGGTTTCAGACCGAAAAAACCCTTTTCTTTTTGATCGCAAATCCTCCAGCATAAAAGGAAACATTCTGCCATTGACGCTCTCCACTTTTTAATGCATCTCGAGGCTAAGTCGGCAACAGACAAGAAATCGGCATTGCCTGGAAGCACGAAATGCTTATCAGGTGCCTTTTCCCGCTTGCACACGGTGCCCCGAAACCCCAAACTAAAAACTGCCTCGCCTTCATTGCCCTTCCAGACGAAAAAGAAGACAGCTCGTCCGTCGGCGAGCGTGGAAAACCTGCGTGTGCGCGTGTTTGTGGTTTCCCCGTCCCCAAACTGCGAGTCGGGGGGGATCTTCTCTCACCGCAGCGGGAGCTCTTCTGTTCCACCCTGGACTGGGCCGCCAGAGGGCGCTGCGCAGAGCGACTTCCCTCAGCCGGGCAAGGCAGCCTGCCGTGACGCGGGCGAGCGAGGGTGCGCGCGCGCCTTCTCCGTCTCCCTGCCCGGGCCACGTTCCGACTTCCACCCCTCCGCGGGGCGGGGGGGGGGGGGCGGTGAGGCAGAGAGGCGCTGGTTGGCGGGCGTCCGAGCAGTTTGTCCGAGGCGAGATGGCGGAGTCGGCAACCTCCGTCGCTGCCGCCGTCGCCAGTGGAGCGAAGCTTCTCCCGCCGCCGAAGCAGTGCGTCCACCCCTTCCTCCCGTCCCTTCTCCCCTTTCCAAACCGGTGCCCCCGGCAAGAGGCGCACCTGGGGCATTGCAAGTCCCTTCCCTTTCCGGAGACCGTTCGTCGGCACCGTATCCGGATGTTATGCAGAAGACGGAGGGCGCGGATACTTGTAAACACCAGGTGCGCTCCGAGCTGGTGGCGCGCCAGTCATTCAGCAGGGACAACGCAGCGGCGGCCTTGTTATATATATATTATAATTTATATTATATTAATTATATTATATTATATATTATATATTATATTATATTATATTATATTATATTTATATTATATATATATTATATATATGTATATATGTGTGTGTGTATATATATAATATATAAAAAAACATATATAATATATATATATATACATACAATACATTATATATACATACATACATATATATATATATAAGCGTGAGAGCTTGCGACAGCGGCAGCAAGTTTCGAGGATGGGAGGAGAAACTGGCCCTCTGTTGAGTTGAATTGGTGATGGTGAGGATTGGTTCGTGGTTGCGATTGCTTTGCAACTTTATTGTTCACTCGAACGGCGATGCTTCGGATGTCATCATCGGGAATAATTTATTTATTTTTTTAAAAAAGCCCAGACTAAAGGAAAGTGTGAATGTTCAAAGGGAATTAATGGCTTCGCGAACGAAGGCAAATATACCGGGATAATAATTGCCAGGATCCGATCTGGGTCGGTCCCGGTTGACAGACCAAGATTGGATCCTGAATGAATGGCTTGTGTGACAGAAGCCCTGGAATCGGGGTTGTTGGTTCCATCT
This sequence comes from Laticauda laticaudata, assembly GCA_004320025.1. NCBI lineage: Eukaryota > Metazoa > Chordata > Lepidosauria > Squamata > Elapidae > Laticauda > Laticauda laticaudata. Next base: position 238,443 of record BHFT01003895.1, on the reverse strand, counting down.
GCTGTCTTTCCCCCCACCCCCAAGGTATCATAAGCCTTGATGAATTAATTCAGTAGGCTACAGTCTTCTATTGCCGGGACAGGGAACTCAAACCTATCGAAAATACTTCTGTACTACCTTGTCTTGTGCCTCTTAAAGGAAGGCCTACAGAGGAACTGTCAAATCCAGTAGGAATTCCTTCTGTTTGTTGTACGGCTCTAAAATGTTGGATAAGATTCCCATATTTCAGTGGAATCTTAATATTTATTTTGGTCAAATCTTTATTTCAATGGAATCTTAAAAGAGTAGAATCGTAATGCAGTCTTCCCTGTTGTTGATTCTTGAAAAAAAGGGGCAAGTTGTGTAAACAATTTAGAAAAGGCAGAGCTGTTTCTCCTGAAATTTGCCACCTCTGTTCAAAATCAGGCTTGCATACAGCTTTGTAGGAGGAAGGTAATCAGGAGAGCAGACACCTGTCATTTCCATTGAATTGGCCATAATTCCCTATAAAGGAATATGGTATAATATGCTTGTGGCTGAGTCCTGTAGGTGGAGCAGTGGCTTTATCCTGCCATGTTGTAATGCTCAAGATGACTTGGCTTGGATAATAAAACTTAATATCTCTCTGATGCAATTTATATTTCAGTGTCATCACCTGATCTTTTGAAAGGAATTGTGGCCTTGAGGTTGGTTCATCCTTACTGTCACATGTGATTAATTTTCCCATACAAGCAAATCAGCTTTATAATTCTTCCCATAGAAACCATCTTTATCACAGATGTCACAGCTCCACAACTGGCTGTTCACAACGTACACATCTTGAGATAGACAGGACCGCCGTATCTGGGGTACAAACATTCAAGATGAGCACTTTTTGTATTCTTTGCTACCTTCTAGTGCCTGACTGTGGTTTTTGCAGCCCAGATATGGAAAGCTTACTTCTAAACCTATTTACTTTGTTTCTTTTTCTTCTTGTTCTATTTAATCTGGCACCATTCAGTACAAGCAGCCTTAACTGTGAGAAACAACTGTGTAGTGAATCTGCTGAAGACTACATATTCATTTGCCCCCTCACATCTTCCTTGTGGGCTTCTCAATGAATTTGAATTGATACTCTGAAGAAACACGAGATTAGGTTAGAAATGGTTTTCATTTTAATTAATGAAGACTTCATTCTCATCTCTGGCTTTACAAGAACATAAGTAATATTTTTTACTGACACAAAAGTTCAGGTTTTGAAAATTTGGAATATAAAACCCAGTCAGATTTATCTGGAATATAAAATCCTGTCAGATCCTCCACTCGCAACTCATCCTTATTCCATAGATTTATGGCTCAGTAGTGATTCACAACACCTTTTGCTTTTGGTACCTTTGCATTTAGTTTTTAAAATAGCGCCCTAGTTTAGGTCATCAGCACTAGGATCTTGTGCTCATTTCTTTTGTTTTTGCAAGGTTTGTTTTATCTTAGTTGATAGTCCTTGGAGAGCGTAAGATTTTAGCACAGCAGTTTCTGCAAAGTGTGGTTAACCAGATTCGAAAGCTTTCTGCTAAAAGCGGGTATGTGTTTTGCATTCAGACAGTGTGTATGGAAATATATGCAAGGATAACTTGCTTGGAATGACTCATAGTAATAGATTTGGATTTGTACCCAAAAATACAATCATCAAAGCTGTGCATACTGTGTGTGATTAATGATTGGACATTTTAATTTGTGCTAGCTTTCAGAACAGAAATAGACAATTCCATGTTCACTATGTTCACATTTTAAGTGTGGCTAGCATTACAGATGGTTTGGGCATCTTTGTATTTCTGTGTTTACTCCTATTCATGCCAGAATTATATTGAAATCAAATATTGAAATAAGCCTTGCCTTTGTCATTCACTGCTTCGTTTGTGTGCTGTTCCTTGCTTTGGGAAGATTTTTAATTTTGGCATACAGAAAATGTATCATCATTAAATAAAATACAATCATTTTCTCGAAACAATTTCCAGAGAGGTTGAAAATAAAGTTTTCAATAAGAATGTTTAGGAGAGGAAAGGTAATATAATGCAAATAAAAATCAATACATCTAAGAAAGCTCTTCTCATTCAATCAGGTAAATAATTATAACTTTTAGTTTGCTATTTCTGTTCATTACATACAGTAGTCAAGCAATATTTTTTTAATGAGAAAGAGAAATCTTGCCCACTGCTGTGAATCATTTCATGTCAAACAAAGTATAATAGCTGCTAGTATAAATATGATACAAAATGTAGAAGTCCTTGCACAGAGAGATTTCAACTCACTTTTGGATAGATGAAATTGGAGGCGAATGATATAGAAAAGTGTACTGTAATGGCATGAGACAATGAGATATCATATGACTTTGGTGAAAAGGCTGGTGGTTGAAATAAAGGAAAGAATTTCAGAAAAGGCTTTTGCTCAAGATTTCTTTCGACTAGTGTCAGGAATCAAGTTATATAGTGGGAGATAATAATGTTATAAGCCCTTCAGAAAGAACAGAAATGGAACTAGGGCATAAAGATAAGATTCACACTTCCTTTCTTTCTAAAATTCTTCATGTGGAAAGAATGAGAGATTAATTCTGCCAGTTACAAGTATGCATTAATAATCTGCTGTTATGCAGAGTTAAATGCCCTGTGATTCCTAACAGTGCATAGCATTAAGCTGATAAATAGCTTGTTTTTCTGTGTTTTCAATGCCTATCTTCAGAAGTAGATGAATCTGAAAACCAGTATCAGGGGAAGCAATTCGGGAAGCATTTACATTTTGGGATTTGAAATAATTTTAGCTGTGTATCAGTATATTTGATCCATCCAAAGTAGATTCAATTAAACTTGTATCTAGAAGAGCTGACTTCTCAGTTCTGGTTATCCTTTTCAAAATCAATGTTCATCTGCATCACTGGGCTTTGTGAAAACTGAAGACTCCAGCTATACTTTGCTATGTAAAATATGGTGGTTGGGAATCTGGGAATACTGAAAAGCTAAACCCTAGAAGGCTATCTGAACCTGAATAAGTTGTTAGCATGTCCAGTCACCCATTATACACTGCAGAAAGGCCTCAACTATGACATAGAACAAGGGTCTTCAAACTTGACAGCTTTAAGACTTGTGGACTTCAACTCCCAGAATTCCTCCTCTAGTCATGTTAGCTCCAAAATTCTGGGAGTTGAAGTCCACAAGTCTTAAACTTGCCATGTTTGAAGACCCTTGACATAGAAGATGATGCTAATCAATTAGAATTCTTAGCAGCCTTAGAAGCAGAATTTAAAACTATATGGCTTGACACAAAGACACAACGAAACACGAGGTAGACATCACTCCTCAGAGCAGAAGAACATAATATCGTAACCAACTCATAGCAGAGAACAGAGCAGCTGTCAGAAACCTAAAGAAAAATCAAAACATTATCCTCATCCCAAAAGACAAAGCTGAACCATATTTGTTATGGAGAGATCACAATACATTAAAAAGCCAAATAATTATTGAAAGACAAAGAAACCAAAGCATCTGTGGCAGGAGAAGAAGCAATGGGTGGAAACTAATCAAGGAGAGAAGCAACTTAAAATTAAGGAGAATTTTCTTGACAGAGCAATTAATCAGTGGAACAACTTGCCTCTAGAAGTTGTGAATGCTCCAACTCTGGAAGTTTTTAAGAAGAGATTGGACAACCATTTGTCTGAAATGCTATCCTGCCTAAGCAGGGGGTTGGACTAGAAGACCTCCAAGGTCCCTTCCAACTCTGTTATTCTATTCTACTCTAAACCTACATCCCACCCAGTAAATACCAACCCAACATACAAACCAGACAACTTGATAAAGAGAATCCTTAACAACCTAACTGAGAAAGGTCAAATCACAAAAGGACAGTGATAGATAAAAAGCTGTGAATCCATTCTCCATGCTTCTGAGACACCCCAAAATACATAATCCTGACATACCTCTTTGTCCAATTGTATTGCTACCAGCAACCCCAATGTACAACATAGTTAAAGAATTTACAGAAGGAGCAAATATTCTATCAATTCTCAAGTACAGTGCCTCCAGAAAATCAAAGACCTAATACTAGAAAAGGATGGTGGTTTCATTCAATGTCACAGCATTTTTTATACCTAAAACCCAAAATTAACAAAAGAACTCATGGCAACAGTACTTAACAACTCACCTGATCTAACCAAATACACTAAGATCTAAATACCCATAACTATGGACCTCATCAGTTTCTGCCTTACTACCTACTTTCAGGTTGATATACAAATACGCCACCAAATCAGAGGAATCCCCATAGGATCACAACTCTCAGGATTCATAGCAGAAACTGTAATACAGATTTAAAAACAAAACAAAACACTATACCACTCCCATGTATACTCCCCAAAGTATGAATCTGGTATGCAGACCACACCTTTGTCATATTAAAACAGGAACAAGTAGAGAAGACACATGAAACAATCAACAACATCTTCAAAGGAGTAAAATTCACACTGAAAGAAGACAATAACACACCACTCTTTCTGGATGTCCTCATAAGCAGAAGAAATGATGGGAAATTTAGAAAGATATATCTAATCAAAAATGAACCACACTAAACTATTCCTGTACTCAAATAACAACTCAGCTTCCCACAAAAGGGGCTGTGTAAGAACATTATTCAGATCAGGACAAATGCATTGCAGCAACACAGGACACCAGAAAAAGAAAATATACAACATATTTCAACAAAATGGTTTTCCAAGCAGTTTTATCCAAAGTCAACCTACTATAGCAAAACAAACACAAACTATAATAAAGAAAACACTGCCACACATCAAAAACATATCAGAAACAATCAACAGACTATTATAACCAGCATCACCATGGCATACAAACCAATTCAACCTGTCCAAAGTATTTAAAGCCTGGCAGCCCAGGAAGAAAAAACAGGACACACAACATACAGTGTGAGAAAGAAACAGAAGAGTAGCAGAACACATCAGAAGCATGTCAGTAGACACAGTGAAAATTCCTTAATTTCACATGGGCAGATTTAACCATAGTTTCAATGAGCAAACTGTGAAGCATCCTAGTCCAAGCTAAATCTAACAGTGTTGGAAGTTCCTGGAAGCTTAGCACTCAGACAAATCAGCCATCAATTCAGAGATAAATAATATGTACACACCATTCAAAAGAGACAAAATAAAAAAGCTAAAAAAGAAACAAAAAGACAGAATACTTCCTCTCCATCAATCAATATCTAGATAAGCAGGAATTAACTCCAGGATTAAGCAGCAATCAATACCCTAATCAAGGAACTACCTACTCAGAAACACAAGCAGAAAACAACAGCCTAAACAAGAATGTATCGAGGTAAAAACAACACCCCCACCAACATTGATTGGCTGCTGCACATAAATAGAAGGTAAACCCTACTCCCTCCCAGCACTGAAATTATTAGCTAGTTGGCTAATGAAATGCCTGCAAACAAACATCCACACTCAAAGAGCACCAAGGACATTTGTTCATGGGAACATCCATTTTAACAAGCTTCCACTTGCCGATATTCCCACAAGAGGGGAAGGGAAATATTATCTACTCTCCCTTCTTGAAGTTTTTTTTGTCTTCCAAAAATGTTGGTGGAATAGTATTAGCAATACAGCAGAAAACACTTAAGAGACTTAGAAACAGGAAGATAGATGGAATGTCTGGGAAATTTCGGAACAAAAAGATGGTTTGACAGGAGTCTTAACTATTTTAGAACATTGTTGGGATTTCTTTGCTGTATGCCTTTAAACAGAAAGTTCAAAGCTGTAGAAAAGTTTTAATTTCCATGTTGTGCAGCAAGTTGAAATCAAAAGCCTAATTACGTTGTTTCATATTTGATGAAAGTAAAAATTGCCTCTTAATGTGTGGCTCTGCTTTGATTTGATTTCATGCCTGTCATTACATGGTAGCTAATACATTTATATTCTTACAATGATATGCAGAATAGTTAAATCTATTTCTTTGTAATTCTGTCATAAAAGCAGCTTAGGTTTTGTTTTTGATTTGATTAAGCTTCTCTTGATCCCAGCTTACTTTATCTACATGTCTTTTGTTAATGGAACATTTTGAGAAAAAGCAAATACAACCATGTTAAACAAACTAGCCTTCATCCAGTGAATGCTGGTACCCATTCTAAAAAGGGAGGGGAACATTTCAACTTAGAAAGTGAAAGTCAGATGGATTTCGCTAAACCCAGTGAAGCATTTGGAACTTTGAAAGATGCTGTGAATGCCTTTCAGAAGAGCTGTAATCTTGATACCCCTTGACTAGAGGTGCGGGATATATGAATTAGAAAGCACCGATTTTTCCCAAAAGCTGCATGTTATTTCTTGATGCTATTCTTGTTTACTTTTTTGTTTATTTGTTTTCTGGGCATGCTTCCTAACCTAGGACTGGGCTGTAATAATTTATCATTTTTATTTTCAAAGAAATGTATAATGAGGCCTATTTTGATGCCTAAGTCATTCTTGGAAATAAAAACGATGCTGAAGGCTAAGGCTGGCATTTTGCTTTACTTGCATATTATTATATAGTGTACAAAGTTGTATACTGTCAGGTGCAGTGAGGAAGCTGGTGGGCACCAAAGTAGGTTAGATAGGAACTCCTAAATTATGCAGTGGTTTCCATAACAGTCTGATTTAGCTTTTATATTAAGAATTGTGGTTTTGCTGTGATATTACAGTATGTGTTTGAGCCAGAGTGAGAAAATTCATGTTATTCATACGCTGATGTCACAAACTCTTCTCCAGTTCCTAGAGCACTTTTGTAATGCTTTGTAACAGTTTTTTATAAAGAAAGTGAAGAGGTAATGAATGAACATCACATGTTGTCTTTGAGTTACGACTGTTCATTCAGCAACTATTTGAATTTATGATTGCACTAAACAAAGGAACTAATGACAGGTCTTGGAAGTTGCATCCATTCCAGTGTCCCTGGAGTCATACGAAACAAAATTTGGGCACTTGGCAGTCAACTTGTCCTTGAAAATGTTTGCAGTATCATCCATTCACGTGATTGCTGTCAATTCTCAAAACGACTCTAGCTGAAGCCATATTTTTCTTGCTTCGTTTCGTAGTTGCCATACTTGGGGGGGGGGNTACTTGGGGGGGGGGGAGGACTTATGGAATGTGGAATGTTTTCCTCCAATGTGCCAGACATAACAACAATAAGGCTCCTGAGAACCAAGGCCAAACTAGCAAGGCCAAACTAGCAAACTAGCAATGGTAGGAGGGAGTGCTGGGTTGGCTAATGTGACCTGTGACACAAGGAGTGGACAGTAACTATTCTTTAATTATACCAAAAGCGTGGGAATTATTCAGCGTAGGTTTCAATGTTGACCGTGCCGATATGATATACCCAATAAATCAGATTTTTTGAGGAAGCCAAGGCCTCAGAGTCTTGAATTGGTTGGGAGCATTCCTTGGAACCTTGACAATTGCCATTGTTGACTTTCTCTATTGCTTCCCACAAGCAAAGTCAATAAAGAGGCCAGCAGGGAAGCCACAAGTTGCTTAGGAAAGTGTCCCTCTCTGCCTTTCTTTGTTCACGCACACAGTACCCACCTCACCCCTTTGCTTACTCTCCAGTGCCTTCTTTCCCTTGCTTCCCCGCCTTCACACACAGCCACGCACCTACCAACATCCTCTTTCCCCGGCCTCTGCTTGCACGCACATATCCTGCATCTTCTTTTCCCAGCCTCCCTGCACTCACATACACATATGCATGTGATCCAAATTCAGATACTTGGCAACTGGTTCGTATTTATGACCATTGCAGTGTCCCAAGGTTATGTGGTCCCCTTTTGCGACCTTCTGACAAGTAAAGTCAATGGGGAAACCAAATTCACTTAACAACTGGGTTACTAACTTATCAACTGAGATCTCACTTAACAACAGAAATTTTGGGCTCAATTGTGGTTGTAAGTTGAGGATTACCTGTACACTGTGCTTTCTTTCCCCAGCCTCCCTGCACTTGGATACATGCATGCATGCACTCTGTACTTTACACAACCTTCTGGAGCTCATGCCACACTCCAGCAGTCCCCTCCAACTTGCACACAATGTGCTTCAGGTCTCCAAGGGCCTCCCCCATCCCTCTGCAGCACACCCAGACTCCTTACCTCAGACTCCTTGTCATGCTTCTTGCTTATTGGTCCACATTTTCTTAGTGGTTACAATGACAATCAGGTCTGCCTGGACTGCTGTCGCTAAGTGATGTGAACACACAATGACATGCTTTGCGATTGCATTGCTTAATGATGGCAATCTTAGTCCCAATTGCCATTGTAACTCAAGGACTATTTGTGTGGTGTTTTATAGTTCATCACAGATATGAGCAATCCTGATATAATTCTGTCGCTGAGCTCACATGTAACATTAAGGCAAGGTGTTTGCTTGACTGCTGTCATTAAAGATAATTTGCTATGTTAGTTACACTAAGTTTAGAAACAATTGTGTTAGGCCTTATAAACACTATCAACATTATAGCTGCATGGGTTGCAAAAATCAAGATCAGGGCTGTCAAACTCGCGGCCCATGGGCCAGATGTGTCATGCGCTGGTCATGCCCACGCCCGGTTTAGCGAAGGGGGGAAAAGTTGTGATACATCATTTGGCGACACCATGACAATGTGAGTTTGTACCCCTGATCTAGATCATAACTATGTGGCAGTAATAGAGATCCAGAGCCCTAACTCTGCTAATATCTAATGGAGAACAAGCAACACCATTCAGAAATTTATCTGGATTTTTGCAGTACACTAAAACAAATTAAATGGACCACATTATAGAATGTGAACCTGATTGTCAAGTAGATTATGAGGGCAGAAGAAAGTGTCATTCATCCATTGGGAGGAAACCGAGTGTAACTTCTCTTTATGTTAGGATGATCTATTCTTTTGTTTCACGGTTACAACTTTGGTGATGCAATTTTTGTAAAGCAATACTGAATTTTTGGAATATAATATCCAATCAATAGATGCACTGTTATGCTTGGAGAATAAATGCAGCTTAATGTTTTGGGTTTATTTAAAATGAAGCAAGTGCAGTAAATATAAGAAGATGTGTAATGAATATCTTCCTCCTGTTAATATAAATCATTCAGTGAATGCCTAAAACAGAGATCGAGCTTTTCGTCTGAAGTCATAGATTTGGTAGTATGGGAAATTAGTCAGAAATTAATACAGAAAATGCAACTGCAATATGCTTCAGAATTATATTTCTAGTTTTATGTTCAGTCATTGTGTTTGGGTGTTGGCACAGTATTTCAGTAGGCACTGACAGAGCCACAAGATGGAGCTACTGGCAAACAAAATTCTAGTAGAACAAGAGGAGAAAATGTAGTTTCAGAGTAGAAAGAAAACCCTGTCAATGTGTGTGTGCATCCATACTGTTTTCTGGAGAACAGTGTAGAAATGATTTGCTTTTGAAATGTTTTTTAACTTCTTACTGTAGTCCACAACTCTAGTATTTCCTTTAGTATTTTACCAAACTACTCAGTAGACCTGACTATACATCACTGGTTCCAACCCAGATGGAACCTAGGTGAAAAAGAAAGCTATTCCTGTAAATGATATATGCCATTCTTCTTCTTTGTGAGCTACAGAAATGGGTCTGATTAGTTTTAGCTTTATTTTTGTCTTAACAATAGGCTCTTTTATTTTCAACACTTTTAGATCAAGTTGGAGAAATTCCATGAACTTAAAAGCCATACCAAGCATACTCTGATTGGCTGGGGCCATGCCGTACTCCAAAAATGACCATCTCTCTCTCCCTCTCCCTCCCTCCCTGTCTCTCTTTCTTTCCGCCTCCCTCCCTCCCTCTGTTTGTGTGCATAGAGATAAAATTTTGGCATCTTGGCTCTAGAACACAGGTAGACTCACCTTAGGCAATCCAAGGTAGGGATTGTGGGAACTGAACTTCAACTTGTCTGAAAGGCATCACTTGAAAAAGGTGTGGAACTGTCTGTTTATTGGAAGTCATGTTGAAAAATCAAATTAATATGGGGTAATGCATAAACAGTTGTTTAACAACTTACTAATGGAAGGTTCAATTAGCATAGAACAGAAGTCTCCTACCTTAATGAAATCTGGTATCTATTTTGTCTGTTTTGTATGTAAAGCTTAATTCTAAAATGAATATATCAACAATGTAATTTTATATGTATGCAATATTTGCAGTTTCTAGTAATGTCAAGAACAGAAGAAATCACTACCATTAACTCAAATAAGACAATTGAATGGTACAAGACCAATCAAAATAATTTTTTTGTCCTTCGTTAATGAGAACATATATACACATTGCTGTTGATCTACCATCTTGTCCATCTTGTTTATTTTTAAAATGATATTGTAAAATTCAGGATTTAAAAGAAGATTTTAACTTTAAAAAAACACATACAGTACATATAATGGAATTTATATACAAAAAAAATCTGACATTTTTTTCCTTTCAGTTCAGGGCTCTAAACTTGGATATAGTACAGGGTAATGGGTTATAGCTATGTCCTATTTTGAAAGGGATCTTTGTTATCTACCGGTAAAGAAAATCTTTGGTGATAACTTGAGGAAATCACTCTACTTTTAAAAAAGTACATTCAAAGTGAAGGATTAAACTCTGAAGCAGTTCAGTTGTATGCTGCTATGTTTGCCTTTTTCTTCCTTCCTCCAATTAATACACTTAAATATGTTTGTCCAAAGCACATGGTTTACGATGCCTTAATCTTTATGTTATTATTTATTCCTACCCACTTTCAAAAACAAATGGGGAAATCTGGGGAGGATTGATTGAGGTCAGTTCCAGAAGGAGTATCCATCCCAGCTTTAGTCATCTCTCTTCTTTTTGTCCCTTTAAAAAAAAAAAAAAAAAACCTCTATGAACTACTGGTTTGATCCCCCACATGCAAAGCTTTTGGAGGATTTGTTCTTTGTTTATTGCTTTTAATGTATAAATAGAAAGAAAAATAACCAAAACAGCTTGATATGAAAAGAGAAATTAAAAACCCAAACAAAACTGAACCTCCTCCATAAAAGAAAGTCACAGAATGCAGATCATCATTCTTAGACAGCACGGCCATTAACCAGGCTGCTTATGAAAAACTTGGGTAACTTACTGAATATTATGCAGCAGGTTAATAAAAGACAAGGAATTAAGAAATAACACAAAATCCAGGCCTTAATTCCCCAGAGGTGCATTTTGCCTTCAAGAAGTCATCCATCTACATCAAAGCCACTGAACCGTGATCGTGCATCTCAATCCTTTCTTTATATAAAGAGGATTTACAGAAGGGAAAGCCTCAAGGGTCACCACTAATATCTTGATTGTAGCAAGACTTTTGCAATTGAACGATTCTATTCTTCTGGCCAAGGGCAGATTGTGAAAGAAACATATACTGTATGTTGTGTCTGAGTCTAATGTGTGTGTGTGAGAGAGAAAGAGAAAGAGAGAGAGAGACACACACACACAGACACAGAGGGAAAATTAATGTATGTGTGTATGAAAAAGATGAAGACAAAGCTTTCCCAGAGGGCTTTGGGGGCCTGAGGCCATACGGGGTTTATTTATATATAAATATATATAATTTTTCTTCCTAGTATTTCCCCCACAAGTGCTGGGTCTGCATTTGTTGCAGTAGGAATTGACCAACTAGCTTGTTGGCCAAGACTGACATCATGAAAGAGTGACGGCCCCAAATTACCCACTGGGCATTTCATGCCTGAGGCAGAACTAAAACTCATAGTCTTTTGGTTTCTAGCCCCTGGTACCTTAACCTCTAGACCAATCTGCCTCTTGCATTGTCTTTATGTTTCTATATTTTATTTTATTTTATTTTATTATTTTTTGAGCTGCTTATTGTTTTGTGATGGTGGTGGGATACAAATTTGACTAATAAAATAAATAATGCAGATGTGAGTAATCTGCAGCCTTCTAGAAGTTGCTGAACTGCAATTCCCAGCAGCCAGTAATACAAGAATGCTGAGAGCTACAGTATATAATACAATGAAATTCTCTGATTTAATCTTTGTCTACATAAAAGTATTTAGAAGTTTTTGGGGAGAGGGGAAAGAAAAGGAGGGGGAAATGAAGCTTCCTATGCAGAAATATATAGGAGGGATGGTTCCCCAAGTAAGCCTGGCCTTTCTAAAGGACTCTGCACTATTCCCAACCACCCCAAACCACGCTCTGTCTATTAGAGATAGCTAGCGAGAGCTAGACAGACAGACAGACAGACAGATTGATTTGACAACTGTGGACAAATGAGACTTCTTTTCAGAATTCCTAGAAGTTTGGAACTTAATGGACATGAAGCAAAGCTAGCTTTGTTGTTTGTGAGTGTGTATATGGATAGCCACTTCTATTTTTGAGATTTAAGCCATGTGGATTCTATGAATATTTCTTGATCTAGCCTAATCCCTTTGAATTTTGTCATCCCACCTGTCATAGTATTTTTGGTTATTGCATGCTTCCTGGAATGATGTTGATCGGGAAGGGAGAGTGAATTAATAATTTCCAGGTACTCCGAGAGGGAATGTTTACTATGGTCCTGATCTCTGATAGTGTCAGTGCATGTTATGCATCTATTTATCCCTATCTATTTTTCTGCAGTGAATTTTCATAGTTTTTCTAATTGTCATGTAGCTCAAGCATCATTCCACACCAGGCCAGAAAGATATTAATGTATAGGTGACATATGCTAAATATGGATTATTCAGAATGCTCTTAACATCATTCTTGCTCAGTTTACACATGTAACTTAAAATAACCAAGCATCTCCTCAAAAACATTGTGCAAACGGATTCAAGAATTTTGAAATATGAATTTAAGAAACATAAAAATATTTTATCAACTGAACTTGATTTGAAATATTGTGAAACCATTTTTTCTTTTTGATCTTCAATTGCTATCACTTTGAAATTTTATCCTGTATATTTTTAAATATATCTTTTTTTTTGCATAGACTATAAAATAGAAATGTTCCTGAAGTACTGAGAAACATTTTGTTTGTCTGGTGATAAAATTATTGCCAATGCCTTAGCCCTGGATCTGGAAACAGAGTTGTTTTGTGAGACTGACACAATGGAGAAGATAAACCAGCCAGTCTGCCTCCTTGCTTGGTTGCCTGAATTATTTTTACAAAGAACCAGAGGAGGCAAACATGGGTATCTTTGGGTAAAAATAACGCAGGCAAGCAAGCAGGCAGACTGGTTGGTTTATCTTCTTCTATTTTCCCCACAACAACAACCTTGTGAGGTGGGCTGAGCTGAGAGGGCCCAAACTTACCCAGCTGATTATACTTCTGTCAATGCACTCAATCCAAAGTAAATAATTCCATTTACTTTCTTTTATTAAAAGTACAAACATGAATTATTTTGTTCCCTAGGATTAGTTCAAAAATTATTTTTGTAGTTCTTTTGTCAACCTTGGACATTCCATATTAGCGTCTGACTTCTTTTCACTTTTGACTAACCACAATCTCTTCAGAAAGCACTAAAGTACTATTAGATATCTTTCATAACTGTAGTGCATGCTAATTGCTCCCATTCCTGTAATCAGTTTGGGTTCACATGTCATACTGCAAGGTTTTTGGGTTGAATAAAGATCAACTCAGCCATTATGGAGTATCTAAAATGCTGGTGTCTGTTTGATTGTTTGTAACATTCAATTGAAGTGTTGCATCACAGTGCAACAATTTTTCAATCCATGTACTGTATCTCAAATGGGTCTAAAATCAGAGGGACACTTGACTCCCATGGGACTGAAATTTGGCAAACTTATAGCTGCTTCAGTGCTGCCACACCACCACAATCAGGCCGCAATCATGTAATCATAATTTCTAGCACTCCTTGCCAGCCTGACAAGGAAAGTCAATGGGGAAGCCGGCAGAAAGTCAGAAATTGCTCCTGCTCCCACAGCTTCCCCTATCCCCCTGGTCATCCTTTTTGTCTATTTAGATAAGGAAATATCTATGAAGTGATGATACAGTTGGTCATGGGTTACCTAGTAAAACTTTATTTTTGGCTTAGTATAATGTTTGGTCCATCCAACAGTGGTTTCCATCATGCTGCGGTTAAGCAAACCACAGGTCAGTGCTGCATGTGAACAAAGCTTAAGACAAGAATCTTTTTCATGGTACAGTTATCCGTATATGCTTATTTGATGAATTAGGTAATACTTCTCCCAATGAAAACTGGCAGAAAACAGCAAAGTAGTTTTTCTGCTTAGCAATTGTTTTTTTAATACTGAGCATGCCACTCGAATTGGAGGGAGAATCTGGAATCTAAAGTGTCCCACAGTGGAAGAGGGCAGAGGAGTAACTGGGTGGGAAGTGGATGAGATGACTTTTGTACAGCAATAGCACTTAGACTTATATACCACTTTACACTTTCACAGTACTTTACAGCCCTCTCTAAGTGATTGACAGGGTCAGCACATTGCCCCCAATAATGTGGGTCCTCATTTTACCAACCTCGGAAGGATGGAAGGTTGAGTCAAGCCTGAGCTGGTGAGAATTGAACTTCTGGAAGTCGGCAGAATAAGCCTGCAATACTGCATTCTCACCACTGTGCCATCACAGTTCTTATCAGAAAGGGGGAAAAATGATTTGGAAGAGGAATAAACATAGTTCCCTGTATCTGTTGGTATCTCCTTAAAGAAGCCACAGTACAGTAGCTGCATGGTCCCAGGAAAATACACATTTGACTTAATGTGGAGATGGTGATTTGGTATGACAACTCTGTTGCACCCTGTCAGCATGTCCTTGACTCAAATGTATTTTTCTGACTACTGTGTGAGCCCAGAACAAGTGTCCTTTCTGTTTCATTTCCAAATACCTGTATATTCCAGTACATCCCTTTGCGAGAGAATTGTTTAAAGGACAGTCATGCATCTTCCTTGGTCAACATGTAACTAGGGGCAACACCACCATATTTTAGTCATGGAAATTAGCCAAAATCCTCTTCTTCATTGAATGAATTTCTAAATCAAATTCTCTTTCATCAGCTGAAATGAAAACTGGCAGAAAACAGCAAAGTAGTTTTTCTGCCTAGCAATTTTTTTTTAACACTGGGCATGCCACCCAATTTATTTAATTAAAAAAAACAATGAAAGTAGTTTTATTCTGACAGTTCAGAATCATAAATTAACTGCTTATTAATTCATTTCAAACTTTGAACACCTTAAAATTTACTGATGTAAAAATCTTGTTTTGTGGAGCCCAACCTCCCCAAAGGAGGTTCAGTGATAACTGAGTCCCATGGGATTTTTATGGATACATTAAGGAACTCTTAGTCTTTTCTATTGAAGCAATTATTTGAATGGTCTGCCTTCTGTTTTCAAAAAAATATTGCCAATAAAACCACATGCCTTATGAAATCACACTTAAGTCAAGCTCAATTCACTTTTTCCTGCTTAGTTTTTTTTAAATTAGATTATACTTATTTTACAGTCATGGTTTATTATTGCTTTTTCAATAGCTTCATTTATAAACAGCAATGAAGATGCAAAGTAAAAAAAAATATTTTAAGCAGATAAACTCCAAACTCCAAATGCTCGTTTATTTAATACATTTAAACAAACATTTAAAGATTTAGGAATATTATTACAAACTGCAAAGGGTGTTTTTGTATTACAACTCACCTTCCAGGAGACGTCAGTGGCACTTTGTCCTACCTACATTCATTGCTGCTGTTGTCAGCATCAACCTTTGTGCTGCATTGGTCAACGTTCCCCAGATAAAGTGCCAATGTTTTGTGCAAAGGGGAGAATCCTCTTGCTTTCTAACTCTTCCTTTTAACAAGGAGATACTCAAATGTGACCATCCGTCTCCTATGAGGAAGCTATCTTTGAGCTGCATAAGGTGATCTGGCTGTGACTCTGTGAACTTAAGAAGGAAAGGAAACAAACAGCCTCGGGTGTCTTCACTTTGGTACGGTTCCTTGAGGATTGATTGGTGGGAGAAGCTGGAATCAAATTCCCCTGCCTCCTTTTTTGCTGGCCTCCCTTTCTTTCAACTTCGTTCTCAGGCCCGACGCAGCAAGATCTCCAACCATCCTCCATCCGCCTCTGAGGGGAGCCCAGCCTGCTAGCTGGTTTCAGCTGTTCAGGCTAGCTTGCCTTTGCCGCAGAAGACAGAACACCGAGAGGACATTCCAGAAGCCTGTTTTTCTGCAGCTGAGGAGACAACATTCATGGACCTCCTTGTTGATTTGGATATGTCACTGTTGTCAGGGCAACTGTTAATGGTGGCGTATCATATTTTCTTCTCTTGGGCTCTGTGCTGAATATTTCAGGAAACGGCAGAAAGAAGATACCAGGAGGGAAAAGGTGCTGCATCAGGAAGGAAAGAAGCCCTGGGATCTGACCGAACAAGTTAAGGCTCCAAAGGGAGGAAGAGAATGACAAGGAGGAGGAGGAGGCATTCCAACCAATGGACTTTTAATTAAGTCCCCCCCCCCTTTTTTTTTTTTTTTGGTCAAGGTACAAGAAATTGTTGGCTCCCATCTGCCAAGTGCATGTTGGTATCTCTCTGCTGTTTGCATTCTGCTGGGCCCTCATAGGATATGTTACAAATGAATCCACTGCTTTGCAAGCTAGCCGGAATTAACAGATTGTAAAAGGTGGGGGGAAAAAGGACGGGCAATAATGCCAGGTTCAGCAGCTGCTCTCCGGCAAGAGTGGCTGAAGAAGCCAGGCGTGAGGCCAAATACACCTGTTCTGTTTACCATTAATGAGGAGGACGAGCATCAAAAGAGCAACCATCCCAAGAGATTAAAAGGTATGCATGATTTTAACTTGGCAAGTTTGGGTTATCTATAGATTACATCCAGCATTGCAATGGAAGAGTACATCATGTTGCTGTTCTCGGTGCTTCCTTTTTTTGCATTGGCTAACCATATTAAAAGTAGGCCTCTGGCTTGTTAACTGTTGCAAGTTGCTTCTTGTCTTGATATTTATCACATTAAATAAGCAATCTTTTAGTCATGCAGCTTGTTAAAAAGGAACGCTGTTAAACGAGTGATGAAATTTGTTTTTATGTTGGAATAAGTACTTTTTTTATTCTTTTGGCATATATTAGTAAAATGAAGGCATTTACATGGAAAAGCTGGCCTTTGAAAAAACAGAAATTTGTTCCCAGTTGTTATATTGATTGTTTTCCAAGCATGAACAAATATACTTAAATAATTTGAATATTTATAAAGATCCATGTACTGGCAAAACCGCTTGGCTTCCTGGTTACTTTATGTCAGGATTCTTGACAAAATGTTGTTTCTGTAGCAATCCTGGTCTCAGTTTATTCAAGTTGTTAAAAGTTTAAGATTACTAAAACTTTAGATTATTTTGCCATCAGTTTTTCACCTTTTTCACCTTTGATTTGTAAATTGAACAAATGAAGTTGACGAGTATTTTTTCTTTCTTTTGCATCCTTGGTTGTGATAAATAACAGATTCTGGAAACGTGAGATGGAGATGGGACACAGGCATCAGTTTTTGGGTAGTATTTGTGAAAGAGGAAAACACCATAAACTTTAATAGCTTTGTGGACTTAGTGGTTATTAATTTTTCCTCTTCATTCAACCAGACAACTGATAGGAGTGTTTGACTGGTTAATATTTACTGATTTAGATAAGTAGTCATGGTTAATTGAAAGTGACAGTTTATTTCATTCAGCTCCTGCTCTGAATCACTAACTTCTTTAAAACATCTGTGTTAAAATATTTTAACATATTTTAATTGAGTTTAATTATTCCAATTTAAATATGGAAAAAGGGGTGAAAATCTTGAAGAAACTTAAGTAATGATTATTTGAAACGGTTCTCTTCCTTGTCTCCCCACATCTATAATATGTTTAGGAAACAACCAGCAGCATTTATATTTTAGTCTGTTTCCTAGCCATGTTAGAATCCTACAGTATTGTAAATATAGTCTGTGCAGGTACTGTGGGAAATGGAGATCTAGTGGGCTACTTAGCAACAATGTCTTTGTGATCTTGTTTGGATTAGTACTTTCTAATTTCTAGAATACAGATTCTCTCCTGGACAAATTCCCTATTGGAGTGTCCATTAGGCACTCAAAGTTTATATGGCAAGAAGTCCTGGAAAGGATAAATAATTGATTGTTGCTAATTATATTGATGAGGGCACAAAAATGTTGCAAGGTAGAACATATCATTCCACTTGTGTCCTGGGGGGGGGGGGGGGNGGGGGGGGGGGGAGAGATTTATCAAGTTTCATTTGTATATCCAGTGTGCTTCATAATCTCATTTATGTTGCTGCAGTATCTTTGGGGTCTGCATATTTTTACTGTAGTTACATAAAAGTGTGCTTGGTTATTTTAGATTAAAACTAAAATTTAATTCATTTTGTGCCAAAGTTTCAGTTTACTGGGCTTGCCATTTTGTGATTTGTCACTTTTTATACCTATTTTAAATGCCCAGTAATCCATCCAGTTTTCAGGCCCTCCCTTAAATAAGCCAACTTTAGGATTGATGGTAGTAGTTTTCAACCCCTAAAGTTGATCATTGGTATATTATTTCTGAAGTCAGTAAGTAGCATACATGTGCTATGCTTGTATTCTTGGCAACAATTTGAATAAGCTAGTCACAAGTTTGTTTTGGCTAAGAGACTTTTTATATGATGAAAGTTGGAGCAAAATGTTAAAAAGGCTTACTTTCTTAATATTTCTCTGGAAGTTAATAGATGCAGCTTATATTTTTGAATGCTGTGGCTCCATAATATGTAAGGAATATTTATTTATTTTAGATGCCATTATTTGTGACCATAAATATTGACATTTTGTTCACCCAATACTGCTCTGAATTCAGAGCTACTAAGCCCTGGAAAAAACAGCTTTCTAATATTGAAAACAGCAAATAAAATGCAGGATGACTTCCCCATGAGACAGTTTATCTTCATTTCTATATTGCTTTGGCCAGAATAATGTTTATCATACCAAATACATATTTGTTTTACAGGCATGTTTTTAATTTTTCCAAGGGTCTTTCTGTAAATTTAAACACGCCAAACATGTGCAAATAACAACATACTTAGCATTAAATACAGCTTAATAACAAGCTCATGCTTAGCTTTTGTCATTCTTAAAAATTGTTGCTGTTTTGAAATGGATTGTAAAGAAATAGATGCCTAGGTCCATTAAGCATGAATAAGGCTGGATAAGATCTGTATGAAAACAATAATATTGAATTTATTTTTATTTTTTCTTTGATATTTTTTTAGCATAAATATCTCTTTATTCTTTCTTTGGTGCATGGCAAAAATGTCTATTATGACCACAAACACTTTAATATAATGTTTGCATGATAATGAAGATGTTTCCAGCCAAAATCTTAATTCTGTAGTTCAAAAAAGATGAGGGATGTTTATTTTAATAATAGCTGTACGTTTTTCAGGTTTCATTGTGAAAATATGAAAGGGAAGATGTTTGATTGTTGCTCATCTTATGAACCCTGATAGCTGTTTTTACTGCTCATCAGTTTTTGCATAAGTGCACTCTGGAGGATTGGATTCAGAGATTGGGAGAACAATTGTAGCTGTGTTCATTCAATAAAATTTGCTCCCAAATTCATGTGTAAAGAGATATAAACTAAAGAGCTTTACTCATGAAAAATAACTAAGAGAATCTTCTATGCTGAGAAAGAATATGGGGCATGTTATGAATAGATATAGAACAAGCCATGGGATGATTGTCTCTTCAGATTGAAATGACCAGTTGCTCAGAAAGTGGAAAGTTGGAAGCCCAGTGCGTCTGGAGGGCACTAAATGGGAAAGGCCTATTTTTCATATTTTTCATTTTATTATCCTTGTTCCAATTCAGATATGGATTATAATTGTTAGTGCAGACTTTGATGGTATTATTGGAAGAGTGCCCAACTGTGCTGGCACCTTTCTTTAACCTCTGAAGGGGTTTAGATATCTCTTTTCACAATCAGTTCTTATTCTGCCCTGATACACCCATTCAGATAGCATGAACTGAATTACTCATAAAGCTCTTACTGTACCTTTCTATTCTTTAAAACTTCTCCTTCCTTTCACAACAAGGCAAAACTTGTCTTTCTAGTATGGTGTTAGTAAATTGAAAGCTGCCAAAGCTTTACTTCGCAGTACTTAACAAAGCTTTACTTAACACAGGGCTGTTCCTAATGATCATTTCATGTCACAGGTAATTCGGGTGCCACAGCCCACAAAAGCAGGCAGTAACAAATGGTTGATGTTTTCACTTTCCCCTCCTAACTGATGATGACTAAATTACTATACCTTACAGATGCTCATTATTATGAAGGAAGCCTTTGCTCTGGACCTATCTGACAAAGCCTTTGAATACCTTTTACTTAGCAGGTACCTTGGCCTTTATGGCTGCTGAAAGCCAAAGGAATGCGTGGACAGATGTCTTTTCCATAGAAGTGGTTTTAGAATTTTGCAAAGGATAATTTGGTATTAATGAAAGTGAAAGTGGTGTCAGTGCACCTTAAAAGAAAAGCAGTAGCATGTAAAATTCATGCAGTGCATATATTTTACACATGTAACTACAATTAAATCAGTGGATGTGCACTTTGAACCATAGTTCTAAAAGGAACATTTTAAAATGGTGAAGACAGGTAGTACAATTTAAGGAAGGTAAAAATGGTGTGACAGCATGTAATAACAGCTGCAAGATTGGTGTATGCCCAAAACTGGAAGAATGAAGATACCCCTACAGAAAGTGAAATAATAAGGAAAATATCAGTCTGTGCAGAGATGGACAGACTAACTTTAGAAATCAAATATAAGGGTGAGAGAGAATATTATGAAGTCTGGAATAAAATGTATCAATGGCTAGAATCAAGGAAAAAGAAAGAAAGGGTTGACATTTTATAGGAATGAAAGCTGAAGTTTTGTAAACTAAAGAGAATGGAATATAATGGACAAATATGAGATGATACAAATGCATGAATATAAAAGACAGTTGTAAATATGTATATAACTGTAGATAAATGTAAAATAATATGCATCTAGCACTATACTAATAATACAAGGGAAAAAGGAAATTAACTGTTGTATGGCCAAAATGATGACCAAGAAAGTTGCTCTGTGTTCAATTGTTTTTAATGTTTATTCAATAAAATAAAAAAAATCGTGTGACAGTTCCATCTCAATCTTTTAAACACAGATGTAGATATAATCCTCAATTTACAACAGTGATTGTCTTTCAAGTTGCAATGGCATTGAAAAAAGCATAAAGTTTTCATCCTGATGACCTTTGCAGCATCCCATGATCACAAGATCAAAATTCAGATGCTTGGCAACTGGTTCATATTTATGACAGATGCAGTGTCCTGAGGTCATGTGTTCAACTTATGAAACCTTCTGACAAGCAAAGCCAGTGGGGAAGCCAGATTAACTTAACAACCATGTTACTAAGTTAACAACTGCAATGATTCACTTAACAACCATGGCAAGAAAAGCCAAAAATGGGGCCAACTCTCTGAACAAATGTTTCACTTAGTAATATAACTTTTGGGCTCAACTATGGTCAAAACTTGAGGATTACCTGTATTACCTTTAGACCAAACTCTGGAAAAAAATGGCTTGAACTCAAAATAAGCCAACCCT
Source organism: Laticauda laticaudata (assembly GCA_004320025.1). NCBI lineage: Eukaryota > Metazoa > Chordata > Lepidosauria > Squamata > Elapidae > Laticauda > Laticauda laticaudata. The sequence continues at coordinate 216,839 of BHFT01003895.1, read as the reverse complement.
AGACCCTCCAAATACTGTACAGATGCAAAGCATATATATACATGCCCAACCCACACCTACCCACACTGTTTTTGTAGTTGGATTAAAATATGTGGATTTATAAATGGTAAAAGAAAGGATGAATATAAAACATAGAAGATAGGCATGCATGTGGTGTTTGAAGAAAAAGAAAACATCCAAGACAGCCTGCCTAGGGGTAAGGTAGGGCAGGATTAGTGCTGATGCACATTCTTGGCATAACCAACAACCTGACAAAACAAACAAACCTGACAAAAAAAACCAACCAAAATTGCTTTCTTTTGTATTGGCAGAAGGAATTGTCTATTGGACTAAATCTAGTGTGAATAACATATGAACAGATCCTGAGCTGTGCAAAAAAAAAAAAANTCTAGTGTGAATAACATATGAACAGATCCTGAGCTGTGCAAAAAAAAAAAAGAGGGCGTAACAGGAGCAAGTCAGCATTTATTTCATTATCTCTCTGTTTGCTGTTACTTTGCTTCAACGTGGAATGATAGACCTTGAACTGGGCTATTTGTTTCCAAATTTCTTTTTGATTTAAGACATTTCAAGGACAAGCTAATTGTATCGGAATTAGCTTCAAAACTTATGTTAGTGACAACTCCAGTGACTTGAAGCAGAATCTGACTAATAACAGTGCTTTATCAAGTAGCTAAACCACAGTAAGAAAAAGGTACACATTTGTGGTTCACATGTGGAAGTAAACAAAGTTAGATACTTAACTGATTGGTACTGCACTCCAAGAATTGGAGTGAATTTTCAAGGCTTTTCAAAATACTAGTTCACATCATACTCTTTTTCAAAATGTAAATTGGCTAATTAATATTGATGGGTGGGAGAGAGATCCTATGCTATGAACTGAAGAAGATATCTATGTGCAGCAGTGACTGCAACATTTAGAAATAGTGTTGCTATCTGTAGATGTGTTTTCATACATTTGCTACACAAGTGTGACCAAAGGTAATAAAATTTAGCCTTGGGAAGCTGTCAGAAATAAGTGTTTAGAGCAAAAAAGAAGCTTGGGTCAGAAAGAAGAAATCTTTTCAAGACAAAGCAATATCCCAAGACAGGGCTGTGAGGTCATCTACAAAATCAGTCCATTTTACAAATAAAACAAATGAGCAATGCAAGTCATACCATGTCATGTAGAAAAGTGAGCCATAATAAAGATGAATAACTTTAATATTCTTAGTATTTGGGAGTGAGAGAGCCAGCGTAAAATAACCAGGTTAGAACTGGGAGCATGAAACTTAGTTGAGTGGCTTAGGGTCATTCAAGCAATGGCGGTGCAGTGATTAAAGTGCAATATTGCAGGCAAATTTCCTAATTGACTCTAGAGCCAAATGTCATCTGTTTCATGCAGCGTGGGAATGATCAGTATCGATATCCTTCCCAGCTGCTTTGTCTGGATTAGGAAAGAGGAAAAAAAAAAGGGGGGGGGNGGAAAGAGGAAAAAAAAAAAGGGGGGGGACTATATGTCTATAATAGACATAGTATGTAACAAATGAAAGGTGATAAGAGTGTTTGTATAGCATTCTTGAATGGACAGCTATACAGCTCACCAGTTCAATAGCTGGGGTCTCCGGTGAGGGTGAAGGAACTCTGCAAAAAACTTATCCTGAATATGAATTCTATGTTTTGATGTCTCACTTCTACACCACCTAGAAGCGCTCTGTGAGGGAGATGGGTGGCTTCTAAGTGAGAGATACGTAAGTAAAGCCCTTCCCTCTTCACAGAGAGCTCTGAGTTCTGTGATCGGGATGAGGATCTTTATGCTCCCTTTTCCCTACTCCAATGCCTAAGGCTTCTTGGGTGGTTAGACTGCTGTATGTCCCAGTATAGGTTCATAGTGCAAAGATAAGGTGTACGCTAAGTTGAATGATTCCAGTATTGCTCCCACTTATGAGAAAGTATACTTGTGGTGGGATTCAAATTTTTTTACTACTGGTTCTGTGGGTGTGGCTTGGTGGGCATGGCAGGGGAAGGATACTGTAAAATCTCCAGTCAGAGATGGAATTTGCCAGTTCTCCGAACTACTCAAAATTTCCACTACCGGTTCTCCAGAACTGGTCAGAACCTGCTGTTAGAAGTGAGAATTCCAATCCTTAGCAAATAACATTTAATTTTTAGGCATCTATCACATATATTATCCTAAATGTGAACCACAACCAATCTGTTCTTTTTCAGTGTGGCTTAGTCACTTGGAAACATTTAAATTGAAGTTTCTGCTTTAACTGAAAATGGATAAAATCCAGCAACTAGAATTTATTTGGATGCAAGAAAAGCCTTTCATATGGTTTCCAGGCTGTTTTTAAAGTAGGCAATAATTTATTAGGGGCTTCCTAACAGCTTTATATTTTGAATTGATAGGATTTCTTCAACTCCTGACTCATAGGTAATTATTAATGCATTCTCCTTGATGCGGTTATGTCATGGCAATACCAAGAGTGCCTCCTCTCTTCTCTCTCTTGTTTTAAATAAGGTTTAAAATCACTTGCCAGCTTAATGAGAAAATCTGGAACTCTCTTGCTTGTGCAGGTAATTGGACTGGATGAGGTCCCTTCCAACTCTGTTATTCTATGTTCTAATAGAGGGGAACAAATAACAAATTACTCTATTATAAGCTGATATTCGATTTCTTTATCAATAGACTGGAAAAAAATCTACTCTAATACTATCTCACTTTTACATAACTTTGGGATCCTGTTTGTTTATATTATAAAGTGAACTAGACCTGATATACTGGATCATAGTAACAATCTAGAAAAGAGTCAAGCCTTCAATTTTAGGTTATGTTTTTGACTTCTTTATCTTGGTATGAGAACAGTCAGAAGCCCTTCTCAACTGGTAGAATTTAATTTATCCCATCTTTATCCTGATAAAAAGAGTTAGAAAGATGGTCTAGAAATCCTTTAGGATAAGATAAATATGATCGAAGTTAATATAACTTTAAAGTTATAGTTTGACTATAGTTCCTATATTTATTCCATTATATTATTTCATATAAATGTGTCAGAAAAAATTACCCCATTATATTATTTTATACAAATGTATAGGACAGTGGTTCCCAAACTTTTTCAGTATACCAGCCCCTTGGTGCTACAAACTCATCCTCAATGCTCCCCACTCAGGTGTGATTTAAATTTCTATAGGCATGGCCTAATTTGAGGGTGTGGTTTGCTGGTAACGTGGATGGATGGGTGGTAGCTTGCTGGTCACATGACTGGGTGGGTGTGGCTTTCTGATCACGTGACTAGTGGCGTGGCTTGCTGATCACGTGACTGGGTGGGTGTGGCCAGGTGACTGGCAAACCAAATACAAGTGGTCCCCACTTAATGGCCAGTGGCTTAACAAGTGTTCTAATTTATGACTGGCCTCCCCAGAACTACTTGACCTGTTTTTGGAGTTTTGACAGCCCCCACATATACACATACTTCCCTGCCAACCCTGCTGGAGCAAGTCAATTGGAACTGAATCTAGCAAAGCATCTTCTGATTAGATTGGTAGTAGTGAATAAAATTAAATTCAAGCAATGCCTTCACGATTCTTAGTTGCATTTGTTTTATTTGCTATTTCTTATATTATAATTTGCTGATCTGCACTGACATGGTATGTCCCTTCTTGTGCACAACCCAGAAGCTTTTGTGATTTCTTTGCAGCAAAAATTACCGACTCTGGCTTGCCTCTACTTTTACAAAACGTGCTGCCCTGCCGCCGTTCTAGATACCGGCACCCATTGAGCCCGCTGCACTGGAGGGACCTGCACAAGCAAGTCCGGAGTGGAAGAAAGTGCACAAATCAATGGGGTGAGCTGGGAAAGGGAAAGAGAGAGAGGAGAAAAGAAGAGAATAAGAAGGAAGAAAAGAAAGAGAAAGAGGAAAGAACAGAAAAAAGGGACAAAGAAAGGGGGGAATGGAGGATGGAGGGGGAAGGAGAGAAGGGAGAGCATCAGATTGCAAATGAGGCCCTTTTCAACATAGTTTAAAGGCCCTTTCACATTGAAACATTTTGCCAAGCATCTTTTGCCAGCCACATTGAACATCTTTGCTTCTATTATTTAAGGTTTTGTGGAGGAAACATGGTTCAAGACTCAGGGAAGCCTCTTCACATTTTGTTGAAGGTTTTAACAGGATCCAATTGGACCAGATCTTCACCCTTAAAAATTACTTTTCCCCAATGTATTAATAGTGGTAATTCTGAAGAAGGCACAAAACCAAAATTTATTTGGTAAATTAACAAGGAGATACAACACACACCCTTCTAACCCTGCTGAGCAGGTGATTGGACTAGAATAATATCTCATAATCTTTCTGCTTCCTCCTCCCTCCTTTATTTCTTTTTCTTTCTGTCCCTTCCTTCCATCCCCCCTCTTTCTTTGTCCCTTTTTCTTTCTTTCCCGTTTTCTCTTTCTCTTTTTCTCTCTTTCTTTCTTTCTCTCTTCCTCACTCTTTCCCTCTCTCAGGCTCACCCCCATTGACTTCGTGCACCGCTCTGTTTGGACTTGCTTGGGCAGGTGACTCTGGTACAAGAGGCTCAATGGGCCTCACTCCAAATGTGGCAACGGCAAGATGTTTGAAAAGGAAAGCAAGGCCACTATGGCTTTGCTCTCTTTTCCCAACGCTGCATTCGGGGTGAGGCCCTGCAGGATCAATCCACTGAGCCTTTTGCACCAGAGCATGCAAGTCATTGGGGTGATCCTGCGGGGCCTCGCCTAAAACATGGTGGCGGTGGAATTTTCAAACCCCTGAATTGTGCCCTGCCGCTCACCTCCAGCACCCCCTTGCCGCCTCTTAGCACCCCCCTGCTGACCCCTTGCTTCTCAGTGCCCCTAAGGCATCCCACTTCCCCCCCAGGGGGCGGTACTGCCCACTTTGGGAACCACTGTTTTAGGACATTGAAGGAATTTCTTTAGCAGGATGTTCTGAAATATTTTTGATTGCCTGTTGAGAAAGATAGATTTAATTTTCCACCAGCTGAAGTTTACCATAGGACATTTATCATATCCTTGAACATTTCAGAATTTAGTTCTTTTTTGAACTCAATTTGAGAAATACTATCTTATTCCAAGGCAATTGTGGCTAATTTTAAGATCCTTCTTAATGGAGGGATCAATATCTGCACTTAATTCTGCAAGACTTATATGAACATTTTGGATTGCAGATACAATGTAGACTCATTTACTCATGAAATGTTATATAATGGGATGGTATTAGTTTAAAAATAGCTTCAATATCAGGTATCGCTGTGTATCTCTCTAACTTTTTCTTTAAGATGTCATACAAGATTCTTTTGTGTTTTTGCCATAAACGCAGATGTAAATTCTTTGTGTAGTTGAAGTAATGAGGAAAAGAAGGTGCAATTGAGATTATCTGTTTAGCTTATTAGAGAGGTGTTGAAAAAATCAGTAGGATAAATATTTAAATATTTTATTAGGTATTGGGAGGTTTGGTTTTTTTTTATCAGGAAAATAATGATTTCATTACATTTCTATTCTTGATTTTGTACATCTAATCAGTTTTAAACAGTAATAAAACATGGAATTTTTTTTCTCAAAACACTAAGTTCAGTTTTATATAAAATCAACTATAATCTCACATTGTTTTAGAGTTAGCTTAAAATACACAGTACTGAAGAAACATTCCTCATTGCCTGCATTTATTCTTTGAAGGATTTTAACAAGGAATTCACAATATCATAGACACAATTCACAGGCTACTATATATAAACAAGGAGCAAACTCCAGACATTAACACTGATGATTTTAATGCCTTGTTGAAATAACTGTACTATTTTCCCACAGTAATTAAAAACAGCCTCATGTAACGAGTGAAATGTATGCAAGCAAGCAACCAAACTCAAAGCACCAAAGACTCCATACAGTTTACCCCTGAACTACATGTTCATTTCTATTGGAATTCACAATCATATGGCCAATTCTCAGATTCTCTTTGAGCCTTAATAGTATCTGAAATAGAAAGGTTTAAAAATACCTAAAAAGGAGGGTGAATATACTGTACTATTCTATAATACTGTTGGAAATAGTTTCCAAGCAATATTGTCTACATAACATAACTCTGATAAAATGTGTTGGTGTATATTTGATCTGCATGTAAAGGAATTCACAAAGGCCTGGCAGATGTTCCTGTTGAATCAGTCTGGTTTTAGATTTGGAACTAAGGAAATTGTTCACTGAGTTTTGTTATAAAGTTGACATTTCAAATAACTGCAGAATTGTAGATCAGAAAGGTTGGCAGTTCGGCGGTTTGAATCCCTAGTGCCAAGTAATGGAGTGAGCTCCTGTTACTTTATCGTAGCTTCTCCCAATCTTAGCAGTTTGAAGTCATGTAAAAATGCAAGTAGAAAAACATGGACCACTTTGGTGGGAAGGTAACGGCATTCCATGCGTCTTTGGCATTTAGTCATGCCAGCCACATGACCACGGAGATGTCTTTGGATAGCGCTAGTTCTTCGGCTTTGTAACGGAGATGAGCACCGCCCTCTAGAGCCGGAAATGACTAGCACGTATGTGCAAGTCTTTACTTTTACCTTTACAGAATTGTAAAAAATACTATTTATGTATAGTCAAAACTTAATATGACACATGTAGGAAATAGAAAGAGCATACTTATCGCAGTATGCAAAAGAAAATAATATGTAGCTGTCTTCTGAGTTCACATTATTACTGTAGTTACCGTGTTATGTGCCAGATGCAGTCGCTGACATTTTTCTAAGGCTTTTCAGCAATATAATTAAGAGGTTCCAAGTCTGAGTTCAGGCTATTTGCAGGTAGAAATAGCTGAAGCTATCAATGTTATAATTGGTCCTGGTTATTAAAGTTATGTGCAAAGGCAATGACAATCTGGCATCTAAGAACCCTCCAAAATCCCATACTTGACTCTATTTAGGAAGTGCCATGCCAATCAGTTCCTGATATGACAACTGCCCAGAAAGAGGTTTTCCACCTTCACTGGTTTAGCTACTGTATTTTACGTAGTCTAACAAGGTCTAAAAGTCTGTCAGTTCCATCACCTTTCCTGGTTCATATGAAAAAGGAGTTCTACTGTAGAATTTTGCTTCTGAGAACAACATATTTAACATTTTTGAAGCAAGGTTCAATTTTAACATTCCTATGGGAAATCTCCCACTAAATTTGGTGAAGATTTCCTCTTGATTAATGGGTATAGATTTTTTAAGATGTAGAGTGTGAGTAAATGTGACGAATTCCTAGTGAATGTTAAGAGTGCAAATATAAATAGGAATGAGCTGAACAATTGGGATGCCATTTATTTATTTTCTTCTCCTCTTCCTGTCTAGCATCAACAAGAGTGGATTATGCAAAATAATCAGCATAATCAAATGTAGAATAATATGTTACTTGATATAGCAAGTATTCCCACTGACTTATTGTTATGTACATATGATATGTATCATCATGTACAATCACTTGCCAAAAACATTTACTTGAAATTTACTTTTCTACGGTATTTAAAAAAAAAACTTCCTCCAAGTAGCTACAAAATAAAATCATGATCAAAGATAAAGGCATTAACTTTCCACCAAGAACAATAATGCATATCAAAAATGAGGTAACTGATACTACCTTAAATCAATTATTTCTTAAAAGCTCAACAAAAAGCTTGTCACTCTTTCTGATGTTTCTGATCACATCAGTTAATTGTAGTGCTTGCTCATTCTTTTATTAATACTTAATTGGGTTCCTTGTATTTTTTTTTGTATGTGTAATATTGTACATCTACAATCCTGTCATCTGCTAATATATCTATCGTTATAATAATTGATGAACAAATTCTACATGGCATTTTTGGCAAGCTTAAAAAAATCTTATGAACAGAAACAACCTCATGCTTTCTGTGCTTTTTACCCCAGTTAAAATCTACTGTGGTAAAAAAGCAAAGAAAATCCTTGCCTATTAACAGGGCTGGGCATTTTTGCTTTCAGCACTTACTTGGACTTTAATTTATCTGTTTTATGGCAGTCAATCCACAGTTAGTTTTGGAGATGGATAACTAACTATTCTTGGTCACCTCTGCCTTCTTATTTTGATATAAATTGGAAATTTAAACCCTGTTCACATGAGCTTAACATGCAAAGTACAATGTGTTTTATGTTTCCGGATCGTTTGGAAATGCTATACAGAGCAAATAAATGAACACTCATTGAAAACTAATTGACCTTTCTATTTTAAAGAAGGCTGGCCGTAATCTTGTTTTATATGTGGAGCTTTGACAAGTGTCTACACTATCAATTAGGTTTTTTTCATATAGCTCAAAACTATAGCTCAGACAAGAACTGCACAGTGCAGTATTAATATTATACATACAATTAAAACTATTTTGTTTCTAAAGAGCCTGACAGCTCTTTAGAAAATAAACTGTAATTGTACAGCACTTTAAACCTTAGGTAGAATGATTTCTTTTACTGACATATTGTACTTGATGGAAAAAGTATACTGGAATCAAATAGTACCCCTTGAACTTAATAGGGAATGTAACCATATTTTAAAGAATACCATATACATTTGACAATTGTACTATTTTAACGCCCTGTGGTTTGGGGAGTGGTTATCCAGGGCATTAAGAAGGAAACAGGTTTGGGAAGTCTCTTGTAGGTTAAGTCTCATGTGTAGGCTGGGGTGAGGTTTGGAGTCTAAATGCAAAATTGACATAATTGAACAAACCTTTCCATCTGAAATCTGTTGTTTGGAACAGTGGTGGGATTCATTTTTTTTTTACTACCGGTTCTGTGGGCATAGCTTGGTGGGCGTGGCAGGCAAAGGAGACTGTAAAATCTCCAGTCACAGGTGGTATTTGCCAGTTTTCCAAACTACTCAAAATGTCCGCTACCGGTTTTTCAGAACAGGTCAGAACTTGCTGAATACCACCAAGCAAAAAATTTGGTATGCTCAGCATTATGGTGATTGTTTATTTATTAGTTTTGTATAGTGCCAGTGGCTGGCAGATATTTTGGGAACCGCAAAGTCCTCAGATAAATGTGTCAATGTGTGGGAAAAACCAAGTTGTAGTTTTGGGGCAAATGAATGACTAGTATTGCTATGCTGCTGAATTACTCTCTCTGTTTAAATAAATTATATATTAATATATTGCTTTTAGTTCAGCTTGTTTTTTCCCCTTCTCTCCAGAGGTGGTATTCAGCAGGTTCTGACCAGTTCTATAGAACTGGTAGCGGAAATTTTGAGTACTTCAGAGAACTGGCAAATACCACCTCTGACTGGCCCCGCCTCCATCTCTTCTCTGCCTCCCAAGTCCCAGTTGATTGGCTGGGTCTTTTTTTGTTGCCCTGCAGAGGAGAACGGAGCTGGAAAGCAGGTTAGTTGGGTGAGGAGGGAATGGGGATTTTGCAGTAACCTTCCATCAGGAGTGGGGTGGGAATGGGGATTTTAAAGTATCTTTCTCCTGCCATGCCCACCAAGCCAGGTCATGACCACCAAGCCACGCCCACAAAACCGGTAGTAAAAATGTTTGAATCCCACCACTCTCCGTCTCAGAAATAAAATTACAGGACAGAGTTTTGAAGCTGTAACAGAAACAGACTCTCATGAGTATTTCTTTAAGGACATTTTGTGATTATTTACTTAGAAGTGTATTTTGAGAGAATCAAAATTTCCATTTGCTTGGAAACCTAGCTTAAAAATGGGAATGGACAACTGACTACCAGCCCTCTCCCTGTTTTATTAAGAGTTGCTATAGTGAGGATCATTTGCATGGGCTGTTCCCAGCCAGAACAGAATGCTAGACAACATTTCTCAAAATTAGTCAAGAATCTTCCGACAGTGTTGAATCTTGAGTCAAATGACAACTGGTTAGTAGATGTTTTCACATTATTAGGGGAAAGATGTAAAATCTCAGCACCAGCTGATCCTGTAGAATAAAGGATGAAGCTTATATTCTTAGGCTCTGTTAGTTGTCACACCCAAGCTCCTACATCTTGTTTTGAGGGCAGTAACTTGGTAGTTCCTGCTGCCAACACCATCTTTAGGGGATGATTTACCAGGCACCCACCTTCTAAACCTTTTGTGTGTATGAGAGAGTGGGGATCTCTAATGTGCTGCCTCTCTAATGACTAAAACATAAGTTGTTGTATTTTTAATGTAAGTCTATCCAGTCATTTCCTGGCCTTATAGGATGAAGGCATATGACTAGAGGTTTCAACCCTTCCAAACAAAGTTACAAGTGATAAAATCAGAGGGTTTTTTTTTTAAAGAAAGGAAGGCAAAAGAAATAATTGTTTTTAATTTGATATATTAAAATGAAAACTTTCCTGATTGGTAAAGTAAATACAGAGCTGTCCAAACCAGTGGAAGAACAGAAGCTTTGAAGAGAAAATTCAAAGAAATAAGAGAAATAAGTGTTCCAAATAGACAACAAGTCTGCTCCGCACAGAGAAATCCTCAATGTAAAGAGATGGGAATGGGGGTTTCAAATAACTACTCCAAATCATAAAACATTCTAAAGAGAAATTATTTGCTCATGCACAATCTGAGAGATGCATAAAAGACTGAAACACACACAAATAATGTGCAGCTTCAATTGCAAAAGAAACGAAAAATAAAACTTAGCATCTTTTCTGTCTGTAATGTTTTTACTTATTTCTATAGAAATTGTTTGTTTGTTTTTAAAGGAAAAATGCCCTGCATCAAATTTATCTTTGCTCCTAGGAATCTCACATGTGAGAGATGGAAAGGCAGGCTTCACTTTTAGTCCAAATTGGGCCAGCAATTTTTGCCTTGATTTTGGAGAAGAAAAAATGTTTCCATCCCCAAACAGAAGGGCTAAGACATCTCTGTAATGTTTGTCTACTGTGTTAAGCCTGCCATTACTGGATAAACTAGGGCTCCCAGGACTCAGGAACAGAAACCCAGACAACTACTAGTTGGCAGGAAAGAAATACAGAGCACTGTAATTTTTTGCTGCCATCTGATTGATGGTTGTCTGCATGTTTGTAGCACAGGAGAAGAGGGAAATTGAAATCGTTCTCCTGGTGATATAAATATTTGCTTCTAAAAGTCTCTTTCCTGAGGAGTTGCACTGAACAGAAATGAAGCAACATTTTATTCATTGTGTGTGTGGTTTTTTACTGGACAGAAGAAGTACTGTTCAGGTATCCTTCAATCTATGATCAACAGCTGGGTTCAGAATTTTCCTTGCTAAGCACAAGGCAGTTGTTAAGTGAGACACACCCAATGTTATGATCTTTTGTTTATTATGGTTGTTAAGTGAATCACTGCAGTTGAACATTAAGTGAAGCCAACTCCCCGCGTTCACTTTGCTTGTCGGAAGCCAGCTGGAAAGGTTGCAAATGGTGATCACATGGCCCTGGGATGCTGTAATCCACTGCAAATATATTCCTGTTGCCAAGTGCATGAATTTTGATCACATGATTGTGAGGAATGCTGTGATGGCCCTAAGTCAGAGGTGTCAAACTCACGGGCTGAATGCATCACATGCTGGCCACCCCCACCCCCAGTTTAGCAAAGAGGAAAAAAGTTGTGATGCATCATGTGACGACAATGTGATGCCGTGAGTTTGACACCCCTGCCCTAAGTGCAAGGACTAGTTGTAAGTCACCTTTTTTTTCTGATGCTGTTGAAACTTTGAACAGTCACTGAACAAACGTTTGCAAGTTGATCCATACGCCTTTCTTTTTCTTCTATTCAACAACATATTTAATAATGAATCCCCCGTTGACTAAATATGACTACTACCTAGCAACCAAGAGGACGCTCTTATATGTTTAGAATGAGGGTAGAGAAAACACAGGGATTATCATGAAAAAGAAAAATTATATATGTTGGATTTCATGAGGAAATAAGGCAGGAGTAAAGTCAGCTAAGCCTAGAAAGACTTCAGTTTTGAGTGACCTGCCATAATATCGTCTAAAGATAGTGGGAACTTTAAAAAAAAGAACACCAGATGATAATTACGGGTAGCCTTTGATACACAACCATTCATTTAGTGACCGTTCAAATTTACAACAGCACTGAAAAAAGTAACTTACGGCCAGTCCTCACACTTATGACCGTTGCAATGTACCCATGGTCACCTTTTGCAACCTTCCCAGCTGGTTTCCAACAAAGTCAATGGGGGAAATCCAGATTTGCTTAACAATTGTGTGATTCATTTGACAACTGGGGTATATAGTAAATAGGTTTTAAAATTGGGCACTTAACAACCACCTTATTTAGCAATAAAAGTTTTTGTCCCAATTGTGTTATAAGTTGAGGGCTACTTGTATCATCTGCCCAAGGAGGATGAAGACGCCTGTTGTTATTTTTCCATTTGCACTCTTAATGTTTAAGTATTTTGAGACACCCCCCCCCCATTAGATAGGAAACTGAATATAAGATCTTCCAGTATTTTTTTCTTCCACCATCTGCCTGTGAGTGTGCCATAAATTGGATTAGGGACATAATTTATGTCCCTAATTTATGCCCCTACATTGTTTTCCTGTTCTGAATGCCTCTGCAGAAGCGATGATGTGCTGTTTTGAGGAAACCTCATTTCCTTAGCAGAAACAAATCGCACCCTTACAATTAGGAATTTAGGCCAGGATTCAGTAAAAAGGTGTAAGGACAAAGTTAATCCACAATTTTAATTGGATTCTTCTACATGTCTGTCTTGCAAAGATGGTGGAGAGGAACATTCCCGAAACCGATTACAATTCTGCTACTCAAAAGTAGCAAAGATTATTTAATATTTTATTTTTTCTTCTTGGGGCCATTGTTAGGCATGCAGTGCCAGAATATCTGAAAGGCACAAGATTGGAAAGACCATAATATTCTATCTGCTATACTTATGTACCTTTAGTGTGTTTATTAATGGTTTTTCATCCACCGATACTTAAGAGTTCTCTAGGCAGATTACAAATTCTTTAGAGGAATAAAACACATCAAATATTAATATGACACTAAATAACACAGAAGTAAACTAAATATTGTATTTATGTTCATATGGGGAGTGAGAGAGAGGAAAAGAATGCCACTGTAATCCCATGAAAGCTGCTGCTTCCTGGTAATACGGTTGTCTGCTTCAGGAGAAGAGTTAACATTGGTAGCAATGGAAACATCCCTCCTAATGCAAATAGCCAGGCAGAGGTTAAAAAAAACATTTCAATTTGGTTGGAAAAGATTGAACCTCCTACCCATCCCTTCATGCTCCTATTTCTGCCATCCTTCTATTCTGCAGCTGCTGTTTGTATTTGCAAAACAATACTCACCCTGCTTAAAGGGATACAAGAATCATATTTGGGGAGCTTTAGAGATCTAACTTATTTAGAGTTAGAAGGGAGCTCACCCCTTGCAAAAATATATTTTGGCTTTCCCCAAAGTGGGCCCACCAACCGTGACTTGATTTGTCTGGAGACCAGATCTAGAAAATAGATGAAACAAACATTGCCTTGTAAATCCAGAGTAAAGTAATGTAGTTGTAGGATAGACAAACTGCCATTAATAACCAGTTGCTTCAGCTTGCTTTCAGATAAGCTGCTCAAAGCACTGACGTAGATCTCTGGGAACGAAAGGCTCTGTAGATTTCCCCCATTCACAACCCCCACAAATAATCTCACATATGTGACAGACAAACTCCATTTTGATCTGATACGAACACAGAGCTAAGAAAAGAGGTCAGCTTTCATTGGTACACTCCTGGTTTTATTGAAATAGCATAGCCAGCACAACCTTTCTTCCTTCCTTTTGTGGATTGTTTTACATCAAACCAGGTCTCATTTTTTGCATGAATTCAAGTAATGCCAAAGTCTTATAGCTCGGATATGGGTCAAGCCATGGAGCTTCATCAGATGCTTGGAAAAGCACCTGTGATTGAAATACCTGCCATAATAGAAAAATTAGGTAAGGCGGTACTTTCTCTTTTTTTCAATCCCAAAAGAAAAGGCTCTTTAAATTTATATAATCAATAAACAATTGAAGTTCTATCTTATTTTAGAATGGTGCTTATGAAAAAACAAGGCAGTGCTATTATCTGCACGAGTAGTTGTCACTTTTGTGCTGCTTTGAGACAAATATTCTTATGTACATTACCTGTTCTTTTGCTCTGGGAGTTAGATGGAAAAAGAAGATCCTAGAGTATACCTGGACACTGAATATATATATTTAAACAATTCTTTCTCTTCTATAGCTCAGATTTGTTTTCTAGCTCTGAAACTTGTCTCCAGGATATGTAACAATGAGCTATTGATCCTGCTGTGAAAATTACATCTAAATTACAAACACATTTTCAAAGCAGTGGATGCAAAAGCACTGAACCCAGAGAATGACTGTCTTTCTGTTAAAAACATAGCCTGCAGTCCAAGATCAGTGCTCATTGGTGCATTGTGATGTGGTTTGGCATAAGGTTTCAAGCAGAAATTCTTTCCAGTCCAATTGCTCGTTCTTCAGTATTTATATAAATAAAGGGCAATTCCTGCAATGTACAATCACGGGGCTAATCCTGGTTACTTTGCAAAGTTTACAGTCGAGACACTCAAACATTAATACAGTATATCATGTGTACCTTTAACAAATATTCACTGAATTTGATTTGGTTGATTTAATTTTACCTTCATTAAAAAAAAAAAGAATAGCACCGATTTATCCTGTTATAAATTCAGATTTATTGGTTCTAGGGGTACACTTGAAAAAATGATGTAAAACCAAAGTAACATCTTGCCATGCTTCTGCCAAGGCTAGCATCTCCTCTGCACTTCTGCTAATGGAAAGGAAGAGAGGGAATTTGCTCATGTTCTTCCTCATGCTGCAGGACTTCCTCCTCTTCCATTAATTCTGTAATTCCTGGAAGTTGTGTCTGAAACGGTATAAAGTTTCCTGCTTGAGCAGGAGGTTGGACTAGAAGACCTCCAAGTTTCCTTCCAACTCTTTTATTCTATGGTATTATTCTGTCATTAACTCCAGGGCTTTTCAATTCCTAGAAGACTTCGGGGGAAAAAAGCAATGGGTTGCTCCCTCATTCTGCCCATAGAAGTTCTTGCTGAATCTGAAATCTTCCATGGAATAAAGGGAAACAAATGGTAGATAGAAATGGAAATATCTCTTTCTTAACCAATTGCCAAATATCCACATAAGTCATTTATGTGAGTTAATATTGTTATATATGTTAGATGCTTTTCAGGTGTCTAAAAAATACACAAAGCAAAGGTCTTCTAGAAAATAATAACCAAGTATTATTTTCTCCACAAGTTCTCTGTCTCTGCATTGTTTATGACTGAACAAGGATATTTGCAGAGCCTGACTATTTTCTACAGAAACAAAGAAAAGTGGCTGCAATCCAGCAGAAGTTCCTGACACCTAAATTTTTACTGCAGTAAAAGAAGTGGAAGTGTAAAGTACGGACTTAGTATCTAATCCTAAATAAATTTACTCGGAAGTTTGATGAAACCTTTTACTTAATAAATTTGTTTTCATTTCTTTTTGTTTCAGTCAAATGTGTAAATAATTGCAAATTTAACTTAAAATTCATTTTGGCTAGCCTTTGTTTATTATTTATAAGACAAGTTTTTAATAGTTTTGTCAATTCTTGTAAAATCTTGTGGTTCCCAAACTTCCAGAGCAGATTTACAGCGTAAGATATTTTACCATTTAATAAAATGGAAATGAATTTGCTTTGATGCCCCAGAACCGCGCAATGCACGGGGTTCTAGGGATATATAAACCAAGACAGTTTAAGAGCCTGTGACCTAATCCATTTTATATTTTATGTTTTAATTTTAAACTTAAGATTGTTGCTGCTTTTTTTGGCAGACTTTTCTTGAAGCAAGGAACTGTTTGTCCATTTTATAAGAAAGTACTATCAAAATGTTTTAAAATAAAATACCATCACTGAATCTACCCATCCAGTTAGATTGTGGGAGGATTGAGAGTTCTCTTATTTTCTGATTGAGTGTATGGACAAAGTTAGAGGTCTTCTCAGTAGTATGGAATTCTCTCCCTACAGAAGAATATATGGTTTCTTAGATGCCTGGGTTTTTATTTAAAATAGTGGAACCTCATTACTTAGTGAATTGGTTCTGTGAGATGCAATGAGTAACAAATCAACAAGTACCAAACAATTTTTTCCCATAAGGAAAACATAGTGAGTCACAAAGCAACTGAGACTGACAGGTTCTAGTTTGTGTGTCAAGTACCAAACAAACAATGAGTACCGGGACAAAAATCTTGTGTAAAAATGTGTGGAGTACCAGATTCAATGAGTTTCGAAGCAGTTGACTACCAAAGTATTACTGTAGTTTAAAATTTATTTATTGAATTTCACGCATCACAAGCAAGTGACTCTGGGTAATGAACAATTTCATGTGTAAAATTATTAAAAACAATTACACTGTATTACAAATTAAATATATGGCATCTGAGAAAAAAATGATCATAGATATCAGTACAGCCAAGAAACAGGATCCTACAAAGCTTTGGGGCTTCAGCCCTCATCATAAAGCCCAGTCTTCAAGGCCTTATGAAAGGCCGACAGGGTTGGGGTCATCCTCATCTCTGACAGGAGAATGTTCCAGAAGGCAGAGGCTGTGACAGAAAAGGCACACCTCCTAGTTAGTAACTACCAGCTGCCATTCTTTGGCTGATGGGATCTGTCGCATGTCAACATGCTAGACCAAATTGGATAAATAAAAACCACCAAAAGAATACAGTCTCTTAGGTAATGTGGTCCCAAATAATGACAAGCTTTAAATTACCTTATTCCATCAACCTTTTTGCCTACCTTGAATGGAGATGTATTATTTTTATAGGAATTTTAGTGCATTGGGTTTATTCATTTTAACTGCATGGTTGTTATTGTTCATCTTTTGGAAGTAGGACAGCCTAGAAATTCATAAGTAAGCAATAAATATCCTGCGTGAGAGTAAGTTCATTGCAGGTACCTTTCCCCTGAGGAAATCTTTATGAAGAAGAATAAGCATTTCATTCAGACCTGTAGTTATGCTTTCAAGCTGAACCCAAAATAGCCTTGCAGCCTTGTACCCTGATGTTTGTAAGCAGAAAATAAGATGTTAAAATTATGCTATATTTTTCCACTTCAATATTTAGTTGGCAGCTCACACACTGGAATAATTCTATACTGCAGTGAATGAACAGACAAGCTCTAACACCACATTCATGGACAATGAGTTGCATCTCCACATTCAAGCCAAGGATGTAGGAATAACCCACAAATGTTTCCCTTGCTGCAAGATAGAAAAAGGGTTTGTCTTTATAGTAACAATGAAAGTCGGAAACTGAGGCTGAAAAGAGAAATGTGGTTTGTTCTATTTCCACAGCAGCCTTAGAATTAATTGACAAGACTCTCCAGGAATCTAGATGAGAAATCCAGAGATAGAAGAAAATTTGTTTTAGGAAAATGGCTATCTAAAAAGAATTCCTAGAAATACTGAGCACGATTAATTTTTCATTTAGATGTTATGTGCTCAACTCTAATATTTTGTATTTGGTATTTTTTTCCTTAGTAATTTTGTCTTTATGCACAGATATGTTTCATGTTGTGATCTGTCTGTAGATATTTTCCATTACCTTATTTCATATAGGAAGATTATTGATTTATTTTATCTCATCTATATTATTATTATATATAATTCAGAACAGCAAACACAGCTAACACTCCTTCTTTTTTCCTTCTTCCTCCTATATTCCCCATAACAATCACCTTGTGAGGCAGGTTGGGCTGAGAGAGAGTGGTTGATTAAAAAGTCATGATTCATGATATGAACAGCACTATATTTTGATGCACTTTATACCATTGAATGATTCTGTGTAACCCTATTTTGAGCTAAATGTATATTCTTATATTTTTAAATTGAGTTTCATCTTACTTACCTCTTGTCAGATTGTTATGATTCCCAAAGCAGAGAAGAACAAAAGATAATGTGTCTCATTGTGTAGGATTTCACAGAGTCATTCTTGCTTATGAAAGTAATGTTAGAGATTAATGCTTTGTTAGCAATACCGCAAAGTTTTCAATTTTTAGAATTAAAGTTTGTAAAACAAAATCACCTAGTATGAATAATTTGGTAGAGAAAGCATAAAGGAAAAATTAGCCTGCAGTAAAGGACTGCACTGTTAGGCAGTTTATTTGTATTTATTTATTTATCTGTGCAGTTGTTTTTATGATTCTATTTCTCAACATCTCTGAAAAACACATTGGCCCTTTCAATGCCTGACTTGATGCCTTTCCATTGAATAAACCTTTGCTTCTTTTTTAATGCAAAAAAAGAGAGAAAATATATATATTTGGGATTCCTGAGAATAACTATTTTCAAGTTTTAAACTGCAGGGTTTTAACCCTTAGTACTTAAAGAAAAAAGTTAAGGAGGATCCAGTGTCTCTACTAAACATTTGGAAGTGGCTTGTATCTTCTCCTTAGATGCTGTCTTTCATGATAGTCTCCGTGGGGTTAGGGCAGAAGACATAGTCCTCAACTCCTCCTGGGATGATCCTAGGTCATCCCAGAAGGAGGAGGAGGATTGCAAGCGCTTTCAAGCTGCTGAACCTGCTTCTAGTTGAAAGGAGATGTGTGAATGTATTCTGAATCATTTGGCATTTACTAGTATGTTGAGTCATCCAAACCGGAACTGGTAGACCATCTCTTGCTTTTTTTTTTAGCAAACTTGAAAAGAGAAGACATTGTTGGGCCAATAATGTGACATATCAAGGATACTTAATACTTGAGCATACCATTTTAAATATACTTAAATTTAAGTTATTTAAATTTAAATAACTTATACTTACTCTTGCACATCCCCAGTTGATGTGTACCCATATTATCACCATTATCACCATATTATCCATCATGCTTTCCTTATCAATCCATTTAAACAGAGAGTAACATTTTCTCAACCATACTGAGTCCTATTTAAAGCTGTAAAAGAGGCAGATCAGTTGCTCTAGAATCTAGAACATGGGTTGATCTATTTTCTGTAGAGATACATTTACCTTAAAGCACCTTCAGGAATGCAGGATGTCAGGGGAGTAACTAATAGTGTTCACAGCCCTTATGATTCAATGTGATTATCAGGAAGAGGAACTGGGAAGGTAGAGTAGATGACATCAGCGCATTACAATTTACCATTGCTGTTCCATGCTTATGAAACTGTCAATCTTTCAACCACTGTTTTTCTATCACTCTTGACTTTGGGTGTATGGATTTGTGTAGCTTCGGTACAACTGGTGAATAAGAGTTACAGGTAGTCCTCGACTTACAACAGATCATTTAGTAACCATTCAAAGTTACAGTGGCACTGAAAAAAAGTGACTTAGAACCATTTTCACACTTATGACCATCACAACATCCCCATGGTCATGTGATTTACATTAAGATGCTTGGTAACTGGTTCATATTTATGACGGTTGCAGTGTCCAGGGTCATGTGATCACTTTTTGTGATCTTCTGACAAGCCAAAGTCAATGAGGAAGCCAAATTCAATTAACAACCATGTTACTAATTTAATAACTGCTGTGATTCACTTAACAACTGTGGCAAGAAAAGCCATAAAATGGGACACTTAGCAAATTTCTCACTTAACAACATAAACTTTGGGCTCAATTGTGATCGTAAGTTGAGGACTACCTGTATTGAAGAATCAAAATTTAAGAAACAATTGCTGGTATGTATGAAAGTGATTCTTTCTCAAGGCCTTAACCATAGTTGGTTGATAAAATCAGCCTTTCTTACAAGAAAAAATGGAATAAAGTAGCTGCAGAAGCCAAAACTGTGATTTCCCTTCAGTCAAAACAGTACCATGGAGCCTAATGACCAGACGAAATGGGGCAAGCCCTGTCAGACTCCAAAAACCAAGACTGAGGTTCTTTCAAGCAGTATCCTTTATTGTTCCTTGCCTGTAGACAGAAATCTCCCCATACACCATAACATATTTACTCTGAAAATTATTAGGGAGTAGCTGTTCTTCCTCATATTCAAACTATCTAAACTCATCTATCTTTTGCTCCTTTAGAATGCACTCTTTCCCCTTTGGGAATCTGGACTAGTTTACACCACAACCCCTCAACACATTTGTCAGCCCAAGTAATGCATCACAGATACTTCAGTCCACCATATGCCATCAATTACCCAGATGGGAGTTTTGTATTAGGACAGGGGTGTCAAACTCAATTTCATTGAGGGCCATATAAGGGCTGTGGTTGACCTCGAGGAGGGGTGGCCAGGCGTGGCCGACTGGATGGGCGTGGTCAGCTTGATGCCACTGCCCAAATTTCTGGCATGTTTCCTCTTTGCATTG
Source organism: Laticauda laticaudata (assembly GCA_004320025.1). Taxonomy (NCBI): domain Eukaryota; kingdom Metazoa; phylum Chordata; class Lepidosauria; order Squamata; family Elapidae; genus Laticauda; species Laticauda laticaudata. The sequence continues at coordinate 196,532 of BHFT01003895.1, read as the reverse complement.
GGTAGACCAGGGTAAATCGGGCCAAAGTGATGTGGGTAGACTGGGTAGATCGGGTAGCGATGTGGGTAAATCGATGTAGGTAGATCGGGCCAAAGTGATGTGGGTAGACTGGGCCAAAACAACACGGGCTGGCCCCTTACATTTTCCCAGATGGTCCCGCGGGCTGGATCTGTTCACATCACAGCCAGATCTGGCCTGCGGGTTGTGTTTGACACCCTTGATTAGGATGAGTATGTACGCTCACATTACCACACTTGTAGCACATAAAGGTGATTTTGGACTGTTTGGACCTTCCTGCTGGTCATCTTATTCTTCTCTTTATCCCATCTTTCTCAGGCTTTGATTTTACTGCAATTACAGGTTTCATTTTATCAGACCTGTATCGTGAGATGCTACAAATATTTGCAGTCTAACCTTGTAAAATAATTATTGTGAAGCTATATTGGTAAAGTAATGGACATTAAGCAGCTCTTCTGACAATCTTTTGGTGATAATACTGCTGAAACAACATTATAATAATACTGCTGAACATTATAATAATAATAATACTGCTGAAACAACTTTCTTTTTGGCAGATTTGCTTGTGAATGAATAACAAAGACATTGTACTATTTTGCATGCTTTCAGAACAACCTCATTAAATATTGATTTCTGTCTCTAATAGCATAAAATGAAGATATATATTTATTTGTATCATTTGATTACCGTATATACTTGCATATAAGCCGACTTTAGAACACTTTTTTTTCCCCCCAAATTTGGGGGTCGGCTTATACGCGAATAAATCTGGCTGCCCGACTTCGTGCGATGAGAGCCAAGACTCTCATCGCCTTCGCCGGGCAGCGGCTTCGTGCGATGAGAGCCAAGACTCTCATTGCGCGAAGCCGCTGCCCGCAAAGGCAATGAGAGTCTTGGCTCTCATCGCGCGAAGNAAAAAAAGTGTTCACCATGGTATTTGGGGGTCGGCTTATATGCGAGTTTTTTCAAAAATCCTCATTTTGGGGCAGTTTTTAAAGGGTCGGCTTATTTGCGAGATTGGCTTATATGCGAGTATATACGGTATGACATTATTGAAATTTACATTTCCTGAGCCTGCTAGTAGAAAAAATGCATTCAGTTTTAATGATTCCAATTTCTATATAATATATTAAATGAAGGATACAGACAAAAATACCTGGAGATGCATTTGGCGTTTTTGGAGTTAATTTATTCTTGTAGCACATAAATTTATATAAAAAATAATTTTGAGCAATACACTGTACTGCATGAGCAAAAGCCAAGGTCATACAACATATTGTTTTCTCTATTATCTGCAGAGTCTTCCTGAACCTGAATCATTCGAGAGATTTTCAGGGGATGAGGGAGGAAAACACCAAGCACAGAGGGCTATATTTTACAGAACTGTAATTTCAAGCAGGAAAAAACATTGAAAATTGGGGCTTTTGCACAATCAACAAAATTCACAATGTCTAACTACTGGATTTTCAGTAAAGCACCACTTTTCTAATAACATGCTTTGAATGTGCTGACATACACGAAAGAGCCAGTTTGATTTAGTGTTTAATGGCACCAGGCTAAAACCCAGGAGACTGTGACTCCTAATCTTGCCTTAGGCACAAAGCCAGCTGAATGACTCTGGGCCAGTCATTCTTTCTCAGCTTTAGGAAGAAGGCAAAGGCAAACCAGATCCAAAAACTTGACCTGAAGGCATCAAACATGTTACGCACACATGCACAGCACAGATACATAGAATTTATAAAATAAGGTTTGGTGTAGATTTTATAAGTTAAGTAACCCAAATTCTCATCTATGCAGTCTTTGCTAAAATGTCTTTTATTCTTTTGGTAATTCAAAACAAATGTTCACTCACCATGATTCCAAAAATATTTTCAGTCATGAAATGAAGCAATCTATTTCCTTTCTTGAATATATTCTCACTTTGTGCAACATGCATTATAATATCTCGATGATCCCATCTGCAATACTTTTGGTTATTGCCAAATTGATTTGGCATTAAAGAGTCTGTCTGGTTACAAGATCTGAGCAGGGCAATGGACAAGTGCCACTAATGGGCAGAGTACACATTCTCTGTGTGAGAAACTTCTAAGATCTCTTTAGAGTCCTGGAAGAATTGTTCTTTTGTTTCATTAGGGTAGCATGGGTGAGTCTTCTGAAAAAAACAAAAGACCCTGAAGTCAAGGAAAAAGAGAAAGAGAGGAAAGAGAAAGAATAAAAATTGCAATTACATTCCCTTCCTTTATAATAACAACCACATAGATTTTCTCCATGATGATCTGTCCTTAACTTAGTTCTTCCAATGGTGTACTCATTGCCACTATAACTATCAGGTTTACAGTGGATGTGAGCTATCTAATATTACACAAAATATGTTCATATTTGACTGCAAAATAAAGAATGACTTTCCTTTGGCTCCCCTAAATAATTGGTTCTATTTTCTACAGTATTCATCACAGTTAGTTGTTCAAATAATCATTAAAAGAAGAAATACATTATGATTGAAGTTCATGCATTCAAAGTAACCATGTACTACTGTATTATTTGGTTGCCAAATTTAATTTAGGTCTAGACTGTATCATGCCTTGGGTGGATGATAATTTCCTGGCAAGGAAGCGGCTTGAGATACTTGATTTAGAAAGCAATGCTTCTGATGATTATATATGATCCATCATTGTTTCCTTCATAATGATGATCTTAATGCTATAGCGTTTCTACAGATATATTTCCTGCCATGTTAAATACTTAGCCGAATTGTTTATATACAGTATGTTCTGAAATGGAGCTTGCAATTAACAGCACATTTTTCTGGTTTGGATATTCAGTATGAGAAAGCATTTCTGCTACCAGAACCTACCCTTCCTCAGTAATATTTTCCCATCAGGAGCACAACAATTAGCAAGAAGTTTGCAGTTGAGTCTGGATAATATCAGCTCATGTCATCTGCCACAATCATTCCAAAGCAAAGCCCAAGTTCTAGTCTCTCTCGCTCACACGCACTCATTCTTATAATAGTCAGCATATTAAAAATAAATTGCTATTTCTTTGTTATGTAGGTTGCAAGAGAGCTTTTTATCATTCCAACATATAATGAAACAAATTCCAATAGAAGAAAATATTTGTAGCTCAGGGTTGAACTGGGAGTCCTTGGTGCTCTCTGGGCTTAGTTTTTCCCCCCTACAGATGTTTGGTTACCCATTTGGGTAATATCTGTGCTAGAAGTACAATCAATTTGCCCTGCCAGTGCTGGTGGAAGTGTTTTAAGTAGTTGATTAGGCTGTTGTTTATCATTTGATTGTTTGTCTTAGTTGGTAATTCCTTGATTGGAATATTGTTTATGACTTGGTGTTAATCTCTTTATCTGGATGTCGATTGCTAGCAAGGAGGTGTTGTGGACTTTTAGCTTATTGATTACTCTTTTGGACAGTAAGTAGATATTGTTTATGTCTATGTCCCTGTTGATGGCTGAAGCCAGGTGATTGTAACAGTCCATTGGTAGTTTGTGAGATATTTTTGATGTATGGCAGTTATTCTTTTGGGTTATTTTGGGCTGGTTGTGCTGTAGTGGGTAAAATTGCCAGACGCTTTTGTAAGGATGTTGTATAAACGATCTATTTCCTTTTTCTGATATTCAAGGATGCTTCTGTGTGTTTGTGCTTGTCAAAATAGTGTTCTTACATAATGTTTCTTGTGGGAGGTTGGTTGTTACTTTGGAGCACTTGATTAATGTGGGTGATTTTATAATAATTTGTGTTTGTAATTTGCTGACCTTGCCTCTGTTGGTGAGGTTATCCAGGAAGGATAGATTGTGTGGGTGGGTGGGTGGGTTTCCTTCCCTTGTCAATTTTATTCCTTGAAATTGTTGATAGTTTCATGTGCCTTCTCTACTTGTTCCTGTTTTATTATGACAAAAGTGTGGTTTACATACCGGAACCATACTTTGGGTTGTATATATAGGAATGCTATAGTTTCTAGGCATTATATTATGATTTTTGTTGTGAATCCTCAGAGTGGTGATCCCATGAGTGTTCCTCTGATTTGTTGGTATATTTGTCCATCAAACTGAAAACAAGTGATAAGGCATTAGTTGATAAGGTCCATAACTGTGGGTATTTTAATCTAAATTTATTTGATTAGGTCGGGTGTATTGTGCAGTAGTGCTGTCATGGATTCTTGATCTCATCTTCTGAAACTCATTTCTCCCTATCTGCTAAATTGCATCTAGACAATGTTTATTTATACCATACTAAATTTGTTAGTTTTTAATAGTGTAGTCTACTGTGTGCATATTCGGATATAATTATTAAATTCAGTAATATTTAGACTTAGCTAAGAATTTCCACAATTGTAACCTCAATTTATCATAGAGTTTTAGTTCAGCGTATCTAAACAGGATGCTCTTCAGATATGTTTATTACTTCAAAGCGCAATTCCATTGTCTTTGGTGGGCATAAGAAGGAAAAGTGCTGCCCTTGCAACAGGATTTTATTCATTCTTCAAGAAGAATCTGCTTTGACTGTCTTTTGAGAAGAAAGAAGAGATCTAAAGTAGAATAGTTGTCTGTAGCTTATATTTAATCAGCTTCAAAATCCATCCATGGAAGAAAAATTACCCGGAAAGCATTAGATAAGATCTGAAACAATCGACTGTGATATTGCAGTCTCCTGTTCAGTGAAATCAATTTGGCAGATCTTGAGAACAGTATGCTTCATAATAATATTGCTGACTGTACTTCTTTCTGGTATGCACTAATTATATTGGCTTTTTGGAACAGTATATCAAATTATTGGACTCTTTAAAAACAACAATGCAAGATGAGTTCTCTCTTGAAAGGCAGATGGCAATTTTTATTTCTTTCTTTATTAGATTTTGGAGTGTATGATGACTAAAAGCTGGTAAGGAAGCAGCAGCAGCACAGAAATAATTGTTTATTTTGTCTTGCTGGTTGGTTTGTCACTTCATGCCAAAGTGTTTTTTTTATATGTTGTTCAACCTTTTGTTTTTCTTTTGTTTGCCAGGGAACTCACTTCATTTTAAAAAAGTTCTTTGCTAATGAGAATTTCTTACTCTTTAGGAGGGTTGTGCCCTAAATGTTCGCGTGAATGTGGGCCCAGTGTATACTTTTTTTCTCAGATATCACAATACAAGGGATGCTGCTGCTCTTGCAGTGAATGAAGGTGAAAGCAAAGAGTCCTTCACATTGATTTGACTCATGGGTATTACATAGATGCATTCATATAGTTTTCTTGGCAACGGTACGGAAATGCTTTGCTATTGATTTCTTCTGGGAATAGAGAATTATTTTCAGTTAGTTCTTTGAACAGCCACTAGTTCAGATCATTGTCAAATGCTCCGCTTTGCCTATTCACCCTATGCTGAAATATAGGAGAGGAAAGGCACGAATCTCTACTATAGTTGCTTCGATAACCTGTGTGCCCCAGGCCTGCTTCTTTATTTTTGAGTATGTTATTTCAGTCAGAGTTGCATATAGACCTAAATAATGCTTAGTTTCAGCTTCTCTCCCAGCAGTGGACATTAGAAGCCCATCTAGAAAATAGATCAACATCTCTTCCACTGCATTCCTACGGTAAGGAAGCTATAACAGAGCATGGTTGCCTGTCCTGCTGCTGGTCTTATAGATCATCTGAAACCTTCCAAAACATACTAAGTGGGAGTTTAATATACAAAATGGAGCTTCCTTTCTTTCCCTTCCTTTCCCTCTCCTTCCTATAACTCAGTAGATTTAATAAGAATTTCAGTGAAAATGTTTTATTGGAGGAACCTAAAATGAATTATTAAATATCAGATGAAAAAAAATATATGTCGCATAATAAGGCTAAAAAACACTTTTTACTGTCCTCTTATGAATTTAAAGTTTTTAGTTATTTGCACAATAAATACTTTAGTTTTTAAAAAAAAAATGGTTTTCTTAGGTGCAATATCCAAAGGTAACAAATAGGCATTGAAACAATTCATTTCAAAACAAAGATTGATTTAATAAAAGCTATGTCATTTCAGTAAATTCACATGGCCCTCAAACAATTCCCTGCCTTGTGTTTTCAAGTACTGTTGATATAGACCTTATTCTTGTGCTGCATAATTGTACAGGTGGCCCCTTGTCTAATGTGTCTTGCTTCCCTCCTTCCTGTATTTGCAAACCACTTAAATACATTCTAGAAGCATAATTAGGAAAAAGCAAGGCAATAGGAGGCTGTTACCAGTATATCACAAGATGCCTGTCTGAAAGCAGCTGATATAATTGGATAGAATGTTGATATAATTCTTCAGAAAGCTCCAGACTAGAAGCAGCATGATGCTTGATTTTATAAAATTAGAGTAAGATTGAGGCTTTAAAAAGAAGAATTGATCCCTATGCCTTTTTACATTGATTGTACATGATAGTACATCATTGTTTGACTCCAGAAAGCATAGTGTAGATTATCTGACACATAAAAGTAGAAAACCAGGTTAGGGACAAACATAGTTCCCTAATCTAACAGATAGCAGATAATCAGAGCTGGAAGGGACCTTATAGGTCAAGTCCAACCCCCCGCCCAAGCGGGAGACCCTACACCATTTCTGACAAATGGCAGTCCAATCTCTTCTTGAAAGTCTCAAGTATTGGCGCTCCCACAACTTCCGAGGGCAAGCTATTCTATTGGTTGATTGTTCTCACTGTCAGAAAGTTTCTCCATATTTCCAGGTTAAATCTCTCCTTGTTCAGTTTCCATCCATTATTCCTTGTCTGGCCTTCGGGTACTTTAGAAAACAGCTTGACACCTTCCTCTCTGTGGCAGCCCTTCAAATATTGGAAGACTGCTATCATGTCTCCCCTGGTCCTTCTTTTCACTCTTAACCTATTAATTTTTCTGGTTTTGTATAGTTTACAACATCATAATCTGCTTGAAGAACTTGAAGGCCAGAAGTTGAATATTTAATCACCTGAAGGACTAACATATATGACATGAACTAGATATCTGAATGATTAAATGGATGCTCAAGTAAATAAGTCCTTTACACTACAAGCTGTGTCATGGAATGCATTGTAGAGAAACACATATTGAAATATAATTTACTTTCAGCTACTTCAGTCATCATATATTGAAGCATAATTCAACTGCCACACTATCAAATATTAAAGAGCAAATGGCCCAAGTTCACTCAGTTGGCCTTGTGCCTAAGGTGCAACTAGAACTCATAGTTTCCAAATTTATAGCCTGGTGTAACTTGCACCAAAGTGGCTCTCATTTTAACTTGCAGTTATTTCTAGTATTTTCAGTGAGACTTCAGAAATGATGAAATTTTCTTTGAGAGGACGGGATGTTGAAAATTATAACCAAAGTATTATATGGAACAGGAGAAACTGGCATGAAAACAAGTAGATAAAGAATGTTGAGAGGAGAGGAGGCTAAAGTCATATGAAAGCTAGACAACCTTCCAGTAAGAAAGGTAATTTCAGAGAGTAGAACATTAGAAGGCAGGTTTAATATACTGTATATATTATGCACTATGACCTTTCGAAAAGAAATAAAAATGAAATAGGATTCATTCATTATTTATAATCTGCCTTTTCTCTGTCTTGCCTTTTCTTTATTGCAGTTCCTGTGTGGTAGGTTAGGATAAGAGAAAATACTCAGTCATCCACCCAGCTCTGGATTGAGAAGGAACATGAATCAGGATTATGTGGCATGTGTAGCTTGCTATAGCTGATGTGATATGAGACATCCTTTTCTGGAAATCATTTTTTAGATAGACATCTTTTTCCAGGCCCTTGCTAAATATTTTTGAGAAGGGCTCAGAAATTACAACAAATCCTGGCCAAAGCTTTCATATACTCATCCAGCACTAACAGTGAATCCAAGAGGATCCTTGGGTTATAGACCTACTATTTCAGATGTAGCCTCTTTCTCTTAAGGTAACAATAGGGCTAACAGATAGCCATAACTAACCAACAATCCCTACTAAGATGAAGCTTTAGGCTTCTTTGTTCTCAAGTTTCAAAGATGATCCAGGAAGATACTTTGATGGATAGTATTGAAGAGAGCTAAGAAATCTCATAAGGCCATGCAGGGTGCATTATCCAAATTCCAACAAAAGTAATCCACTTGAATGACAATGCCATTTCTATCCTGTGCCAGATTGGACCCTGATTGAAAGTGGTCTAGATAACCTACTACTTTTAGTCTAGAGCATTCTAATTTTCCACTATCCTCCTAAAAACCTTCCATCAAATGAGGGATTGGAGATATAATACATATACCCACCCAGCAGTAACAGTGAATCAAGAAGGATCCTTGGGTTATAGACCTATAGATATTAATTTTTCACATCCTTTTTCAAGACTGCAGGACTCACCATTTCTCAAAAGGAAGTGTGATATCCGGGGTCAGAACCTACTGGCATAACAACCAGTTTGGTGAGCACTCAGCTGTGCCGCGCAAAGCAACTAAGGTTGCTTTAGCAGGGAATAAAGGACAGTCTAGAGCCCGCCCAGGTGGGTGAACCCAACCAAAGAAAAGATCTTCGGAGCAAACCGATTTGGTGTCTGCAGATCTTCAGAGCTACTGGTTCTATAAAACTGGACTGAACTGGTAGAATCCGGTAGAAACCCTTGGTGGCACCTTTTCAACCCAGCTTGACAAGAGCAAAGATCTTCTTTCCTCTGTAATAGCACACCTATTACTATTTTTGTGCAAAAACCAATTTACTTTCATTGGAGCCAAATCTTTTATTTTCTAATCACTTTTTGAAATTGCCTATTAACTATTCTAAACCTATTCAATAGAATCAGAACAACAGATTTAAAAAGTCTTTTGTGGTGAGTTTGTCTACAACCTGAACAAAAGAAAAATTAATTAAAAACTTAAGAACTTAAAGAATTTGAAATAAGCAAAAAAGCTAAATAAGATTTTAATCTAAGAAAGCTATAGATGAAATAAGAGTCCAGATAAATTGAAAACATTGACCTTTACTGTAAGATTTTTGGGAATTAATTATAGATAATTATTTCTCATGGAAAATAGACTTGTTTTGGTTAACCTAGCAAGTGTGAATCATAATAAAAGATGAGTGATAATTTTAGAAACTAGATACTCCAAGGGACTAAAGATTTTAAGCAGAAGAACAAAAGAGTACATGCTACGATTTGGATGACAGATTGCAGGAGCCCCTTAATTGGAGGATAAATTCATTAATTACCAATTCAATTTTTCCTATTGTATCTCTCTCTGTCTTCTACCAAGATGTTTTTTTTTTCCTGAAGCATGACTCTTTTTTTTTGCATTTGCAAAGTACAAATAATATATTCAACACAGGAAAAAATACCATTGGGACCACTGCTGTGCCCAGCAGTGTTTGTTTTGCTGTGATTGATTGAAACATTTTTGTTAAATATTTTGGCTCTTCTTGATTGGCATCTCACTGTGCTCAACCCTGACCTGCTCTAACCTGCCCAAAATTGTGCTTTCTGTACCTCTTCTGCATACTTTTTGTAGGAGAATGCTTTAGGTGGGAATACTATGCAATCTGGAATGCTGGGCTAAAAACAAAATGCAGTCTTCATATAATTTAAGTGTGGAATATGGAGCAGGTTTGGGGAGAGAGGAAGTAAGTACCGTAGACAACCTTCTGTACTTGAGATTAGGAAATGAGAGAAGAGTATGAAAGAAACAGAATATTAAATGTTTTTTATTTCTACTTGTAAAATGGTAAGGTGATGAAATGTTGTTGGAAATGGCTGTTCCCTGATTTACATAACATTCAAATCTAGACATCATGTGTGATTATAATTTTATGGGATAAAATGAAGATTGAATTAACCAGTATAATATATTCCTGCAAGTCTGTTGCCAGATTGAATCAAAAGAGAAAAAAAGAATTAAGTCAAAATCTCTACTCTTAAAATTGAATCTTTCATATCAAATAATAAAGTTACTTATGCTTAATACATTTATGGAGTATTTAAGAAGCTGAATAACAGCAAGTTTATCATATGAAAACTAGGAGAAAGTAAGTAGAAGGAAATAAACCACATATCTGGAAAGGGAGACATTTAAATTAGTGTACTGCAATTTTGTCAGGTTTTTTTTTTTATCATAGTTCTGCACAATTTTTTGCTACATCAATTTTCTTGGGTCCTATACTACCTATGAGCAATATAAACAGCTACTATGTGTTAAAGTGTTCCTCATGAGTCTTTTCAGGATATCCTGCCCCTTGAAGATAAATGGATGTTGGCTTGGGGATGAGGCCATTATTATAGCATTTTCCTAACATTTAATTGTATCTGGAATAGTATTCCCAGATGGTTCACTTGGGCTGTATTTTTAGAAAACTTTTTGATGCCAGAATAATTATAAAGTTTATTTTTCTGGACCTTTTGAAATGGTTCCTGAATTAGATATAAAGCCACAGTACAGTTTACCTGTCTAAATTTTAATTTAACTACTCAATTATTTTTTATATGTTATTGCAGATTTCCTTTTTAAAAAGTGATTAGTTTTCCTGAAGGATGATGCTAAAGAACCCACTGTAAATAGAAATATAATAACACCATTTGAAATCTATGTTCAAAGAAAGCAAAGTTGAGATTGCAATGAAGGTACCTACCAGAAGCAGTAATCATGACTCCTCGTTGACACAGCTGAACCAATTTCAGATATTGTGCTATTGGTGAAACCTTTCCACTGTGAGGGTTTGACTTTAAATTTTAATTCTTCTTCAGTTTACTGAAAATTGTCATCAGAATGCCTGGAATGATGTATGAAATTCATCCCATATGTACTGGAATATATAGATCAGGGGTCTTCAAACTTGACAGCTTTAAGACTTGTGAACTTCAACTCCCAGAATCCCTCCTCCAGTCATGTTAGCTCAGGAATTCTGGGAGTTGAAGTCCACAAGTCTTAAACTTGCCAAGTTTGAAGACCCTTGAGGTCAGTGGTGGCTAACCTTTTGGGCTCCTGTGCCAAAAACTGTGCATGCACGAAGGTAATGCATGCCCCCCATGCCTTCTACGCATGTGCGTGCAATATCCCACCCCACCCCTGCCATCCCCTTACCTACACTGTGCCTCACAGCTGATTTTCGGCCTCCCAAAGGCTTGAGGAAGGCTTCTGCAGGCTTTGCAGGCTGAAAACTAGCCCAGTTTTGTCACTTCTGGTATTTTTGGAAAAACAGGAAGTGATGAAACAAGGCTAGTTTTTGGCCTGCAAAGCCTTCAGAAGCCTTCCTCAAGCCTTTGGGAGGCCGAAAAAGTTCTCAAACCTCAAAAAATCAGCCGTGCCATAGGTTTGCCATCACGGATACAGATCATGAACATATGGGGAAACATTTTAAAAGCTACATGTTGCAGGGGAAAGCATTCGGAATTGTAAGAAATAAATAATTTTAATAGATAGATAGATGGATGGATGGATGGATGGATGGATGGATGGATGGATGGATGGATGGATGGATAGATAGATAGATAGATAGATAGATAGATAGATAGATAGATAGATAGATAGATAGATAGATAGATAATTAAAATCTTTGGCCATCATGTTAATTACTTCTTTTTAAAACATGTTTTTAGAAAAAGAAGAACTTTCAAATATTTTATTCTTTAGCAGAAGCTCTGCTCTCTTTACCATATCTTTTCTGAAGTGGCTTCTTTTGAACTGCAAATAAATACAGTTTACTGTATTGGCTTTTGGTTTCAGCAATGTTATGAATTGCAAATTTATTATGGTTTGATATCAGCGATTAAATAGGGACTTCAGAGAGGAACAAAGATAAGAAAAGCCCCTTGACTAAGGTTCTTTTCTATGCAGTGTTCTTGGAAGGGTAGCATAAGAGCTTGTGTTACCCTTCTTCCAAGATGGTTTGTTGTTGTGTTTATACTTTCCAGTCTATCTGGTAGCCTGGCAATTCTGAAGTGACCCCCCCCTCCTTCTAGTATTAATCAGAGTTTATCTTATTTTGTTTCTGAGCTCAGACAAAGTCAGCAAAGTGATGCTCTCTTAGCTTTCTGTCCACTGTGTTATTAAATACATGATATCCTGTACCAGTTGCACCTCCAATGAATTGCCAATCTATATCATTGAAATAGTATGTGTGTGCATCTCTACAGGAGCTTTACAATATCCTGTTTGAATGCTTTAATATTAAGCCTGAAATCAGGAAAACAATACAATACAGGTAATCCTTGCTTAGTGATGTACTGTTATGATGACAGCAACCCCCCCCCCCNGATGACAGCACCCCCCCCCCCAGCTACTTAGGTCCTGTTTCCATAGTTCTGGCTACTGCATCTACCCCTTTGGTCCCAGGGGGCAACTACTGGAGCACTTTCACAGGTAATTTATGACGTTGGGACTGGTTTCCAGTAAAAAAAAAAAAAACACCTCCCAAAGGAATACATGGATTCACTTAAGGACCATGCTTAATGACTGTGTCAAAGAAATGTTTTGAAATTAGATCTGGTCAAGTAGGTGCCATGACTTACAAGGGGAATTCCATTAAAGCCATAAGTCAAGGAGTACCTGTATAATATTAGGGGGAGTTTTAGGTAGAAAAACTTTTGCAAGAACGACATCAACAGCACTTTCTCCAATATTTTGGCTAACGTATCCTGGGAGGCTGCACAGATTTCCCATGTCACTGAATGACCTTAGGTGTGCTTGAATGGGACATGGAAATATAAAAGTGTTTTTAAAAAACTATACATCTTTTTCTGCATGGAATGATTCTCAATCTTTTTACGAAGCAGCATGGCTGCTAATGTAATAACTATTGGAGTGGATCAGAGATGGTATTCAGCAGGTTCTGACCAGTTCTGGAGAAGCAGTAGCAGAAATTATTAGTTTGGAGAACTGGCAAATACTACCTCTGACTGGCCCCGCCCCCATCTGTTGTCTGCCTACCAAGTCCCAGCTGATTGGCTGGGTCTTCTTTTGTTGCCCTGCACAGGAGAATGGAGCTGGAAAGCAGGTTGGTGGGGTGGGGAGGGAATGGGGATTTTGAAGTAAACTCTTGCCATGCCCACCAAGCCACGCCCACAGAACCAGAAGTTAAAAAATTTGAATCCCGCTACTGGAGTGGATTGATGTACTGTAAGTAAGGTTGCCATGTGTAATGTGCCAATTTTTTGTCCTTTGGAACTGCCAGTAAAGAATCATGGGAACTACTGTGCAATAAATACAGATTGTAAAAATAGGAAAGGCTGTTATTGTGATAAATAAATATGAATGTGTTTGTAGTGGTGCCATCCATTCCAATGTACTTTGAACACAGCAATGCTGAATGTTTCTTTAGAACAGTGGTTCTCAAACATTTTGGTCCCAGAACCCTTTACATTCTTAAAAATTATTGAGGGCCCCAAAGAGCTTTTGTTTATGTAGATCGTATGTACAGATAGTCCTCGGCTTACAACAGTTCATTTAATGAGCTTTTGAAGTTACATCATCACTGAAAAAAGTTACTTATGACTGTTTTTCACACGATCATTTTTAGCATCTCCATGGTCACGTGATTTATGTTAGGATTTAAATCATGTGCTTGACAACTGACTCACATTTATGACAGTTGCAGTGTACCAGAGTCATGTACCACAGTGCATGTATACACCAGTGTACCAGAGCCTCATTCTAATTCATGTACAGATAGTCCTTGACTTACAACCATTTGTTTAACAATGGTTTAACAAAAATTTCTGGCCTCGGAAAAAAATGATTTATGACTTATGATCCTCTCATTATCACTCCACAATCATATGATTGCACCTTTTGTGACATATGATGTCACCTTTTGTGACCTTCTGACAAGCAACAAGGAAACCAGATTCACTTAACAATCGTGTTACTCATTTAACAACTGTAGTGATTCACTTAACAAAAGTAAAATGGGGCAAAACTCATTTAACAAATTTTTCACTTAGCAACATAAATGTTGGACTCAATTGTGACCATAAATCAAGGACTGACTACCTGTATTAATATTTACTGTATCAGAAATTAAAACTTTTTAAAAACATTTATTGGATTTTGCAGACCCCCCCAGAGACCGCTCAGGGATCCCCAGATCATTTTTGGGATCATTTGGGAACAGCTGCCCGAAAATATCTTAGATATATCTAACATTAGACCCCCTAATTCCACAGGGGCTGTTTTCTGTTACACCCAAAGGGCTGAAAATTCAATGCTAGATTACGTGTTTACTGAAACCCTAACACCTGCTCCCAGTCAAGAGAAGGCTAGTTATTTTTTAAGCAGATGCAGCTCATCTGTTTTCAGTCATAGAACTTGTGACTTCCCCAGAGTGTTACTGAACTACAGCTCCTCGCTTTCTGTGCCAGTAGTGTGATTCAATTTTTTTTTACTATGGGCGTAGCTTGGTGGGTGTGGTGTGGCTTGGTGGGTGTGGCTTGGTGGGCATGGCAGGGAAAGGTTACTGCAAAAACCCCATTCCCTCCCCACCCAGCTAACCTGCTTTCCAGCTCCGTTCTCCTGTTCAGGGCAACAAAAGATCAGCTGGGAATTGGGAGGCAGAGAATAGACGGGGGCAGTCAGAGGTGGTATTTGCCGGTTCCCCTGAACTACTCAAAATTTCTGCTACTGGTTCTCCAGAACCAGTCAGAATCTGCTGAATTTCACCTCCCATCTGACTGGGATTGCTAGAAATTGCAATCCAGCTTTATGTAGAACACTGTCCCTCAATTTTGGCAACTGTAAGATGCATTGACTTCACACACCTTAAAGGTATCAAGATGGAGGAATGCAGATCAATGAAGATATATGTTGCTATTCTGTGCCTCATTCTAATTCATGTACAGACAGTCCTTGACTTACAACCATTTGTTTAACAATGGTTTAACAAAATTTTGTGGCTCGGAAAAAAATGATTTATGACTTAGGATCCTCTCATTACCACTCCACAATCATATGATTGCAGTTCGGATGTGGCAACTGGCTCAGATTTATGCCTGGTTGCAGTCAAGTGATTCTAATGGGCAACTTTCCCAGCCAATTTCTGACAAAAAATGTCAATTGAGGAAACTGGATTCGTTTAACAAATACACAACTTGCTTCATGAGCACTTAAGTTGTTAAGTGATCCACTGAACAACTCAGCAAAAAATAATCATAAACTTGGGTCCAATCATATGGTGATCATATGACTGCACCGACTCACAAGAGAAATTTTGGTCCCAATTGTAGTCAAAAACTACCTGTAAATGAATGGTTGGCATTGATTATCTCAGGGAGAAAAAAACAGAGATTGTATTGATATGGTTAATTCATTTATTTTTCTTTTCTCTCTTCATTTTAGTATCTGAAAACACTAAAGCACCAGATAAAAAAGCTGTCTCATCCAGCCGGCCCTCTTCTGCCCTTTTAGGGCAGGGCACTAATCCTGCAGGACTCAAGACAGGTATAGTAATTTAATTCTTCCCAGTGTTTTCCATGAACTGGAATGTGACAGGATTGTTATATTTTAAAGCACCATCATTCTATAAATTTTAAATATTGCTGTTTTAGTTCCATTTCAAGTATGCTGTTTTGTTTGTAAATTGTTTGCTGATTTTAATCCACTTACTGTGGGCATTGTTATTGCTTTATTTTAAGTAATTCAGCAAACTGTTGCAGGATTGTTATTAGGAAGACAACAATACATAAGCATAGTAAATACAGTCAGTAGATATTACTATTTGAAATAGTACAACATTTTATTTGCCCTGCAACTGTCTTCATGCTTGTTATTGAATTGATGATTCTAAACAGAAAAAAGATAACATAAGTGCCTGCCTTACTGATTATTCTCTCATTTGTGTGTCCCTGCAAAAAAATAGCAGCTATGGCAGTAGAAGAAAAAATACCATTGGCTGTGAATTATGAAAAATAATATATTTAGAACCCAATGTTTTGGAGAGAATAATTCATGTATCCAATGAGAAAAAAAGTGAATACATACTACCTTATTTTAGTATAAGAAGTAATTCTTAAAGTGTTATATGTAGTCCTCAACTTACAACAATTTTGTGACCATTCAAAGTTACAACAGCACTTACAGCCGTCATTAAAGAGCCGTGGTGGCACAGTAGGTAGAATGCAGTACTGCAGACTACTTCTGCTGACTGCCAGCTGCCATCAGTTCAGTCCTGACTGGTTCAAGGTTGACTCAGCCTTCCATTCTTCTGAAGTCGGTAAAATGAGGACCCAAATTGTTGGGGACAATATGTTCTGTAAACTGCTTAGAGAGAGTTGTAAAAACACCGTGAAATTGCATATAAGTCGAAGTGCTATTGCTATTACATCCGCAAGATTCACATGATCAAAATTTGGGCATTTGGCAACCAGCATAGCTTTATGATGGTTTCAAAGGCCTGGGATCACATGATCATTATTTACGATCCTGCCACCTGGCTTCTGACAAGCAAAGTCAATGGGGGAAGCCGGATTTACTTAATGATTGTGCGATTCCCTTTAATAACTGCAGTGATTTGCTTAAAAAGCCATGACAAAAAAGATTGTAAAATTGGAAGTGAATCACACCTTGCTTAGCAGTGAAAATTGTGGTCCCCGTTGCAGCTGTAAGTGGACGATTACCTGTAGGATGGATAGGATTCTATAGCATGTTGTGAATTAATTTTAATATAAGCTACTTAACAAGCTCTCACTCAGAGGTTCTCCAGTGTGAGCACTTTGCAATTGGAGATTGGGATTCACACCATTGAAAGAATCTTAATATTGCTGGACAGAGAACACTATGGAGTACTTCTAGATGAAGCTTTTAATATGAAATTGTTTTGCCTCATTCACTTATTTTGAGAGCTTTAAATGACCTTGTCAAACACGCAAACTATTCCCATTATCTCTCATTTTTTCCCACCATATTTTTCTTTCCAAGGAAAAAAAGAACATTAAAGGGGAAAAATATGGGACAGCAACCCAATAACTTTTGGTTATTAATATTTGGAAGTATTGAAGATTTCAGGGAGAAATCTAGAAATCTTCAATAATATAGAAATGTACATGTTCCAGGGTATTTATTTTAATGTAAGTTTTCTAGCTGATTTATGGAACTGATTAAAATGATGATGGATATCCTAAATAATGATGGCTTAAACCAGTCCTCTGTTTCCCAGATGTGTCAAAAATGTAATTCCTAGCAGATATATAGTTGGGGAAGATTTTAATAAGATGTTCTTGAATATGGCGGGGGGAAAGACTTCACAAGTTGTTAAATAGATACTCTCCTTTTTATTTTGTTACAAAATAAATTCTGAATTGGTTTTAGAATCCTGCATTTTTTAACATGACATCTTAAGAATAGATTTCTATGTATTGATGCTTAGAAGTAGGTTCTGTAGAATTTAGGAACAGCTGCCATTCATATAAGATGAATAGATTTGGAGCCTAAATCTTACATTGTTTTCACTAATTGTATACCAGCACTAAAAGTTGATGAAAGACAACGACTGGCCAGAGAACGAAGAGTCGAAAAGGAAAAGGTTTTAGGTAAGTCATACTTACTAATAACCAGATAAATTTCCTTGTTGATAGGTTGTCAAAGCACAGTATTACTGTCCTCTGGATTGTATTGCTCCCCTGACCAAGGTTCAAGTAATATCAATACTGCTTTAAATGAAATTTGGAGGCCTGGCTTATTCCTTGTCTTGGGTTGAGTGGAATATATGTCCCCTGAGTGACATTGTATTAATGTATTGTAGCACATTAGCTCCCTGGTTGTTTCTATTTTTTATTTCTTTTGTTGTCTTGGATTTGTTTTAAAATTTATACAATACCTCTAATTGATCTAAGCAGTCTTATAAATATGAGAGAGAAAAATAGATAGGATTCTTGCATTTGATACAATGAGTTATGATTGATGTAGAAAATAAGGAAGATGACCTTGACATAGATTCGCAAGTGCCAAAGCATTTTTTAAGTCCAGAATATCCAGATAATATTTAGCAGCTCACACAGAGACCTTCCTAATTCATGAAACTCTTAAGAAGAAGGAGATCAGACTTTCATGGTTCTGTTATGGTAACCAATATAAAAGTAATTATAAAAGTAATTTTAACCATCCTGTGGAGTTGATTTCATGGTCTGGTCTACCTAGTGGGTCTGACGTGAGTATAATTAAATGTGTTATATGCATACGTTTGCATGCATATTTCTTTTAGAAATTATAAACACAGATTCAGGTACCCATGCATTTCGCAGTGAGATTTTACATTTGATAAATAGGCAGTAATTTTCTGCACTGAATGAATTGGTTGGTTTTAAAGGCATAAATGGCCAACTCCAAAGTATAGATTTTTTGCAGTTCTTTTCATAACATATATTGTGCAAAAATTGTGGTTATATTAAGGACTGTGTGCATGGGGATACAAAGCATACCACCCCAAGTCATTATGCATATATCTCAGTTTCTAAATTGACAATCTAAATTGACACATGCTTTTAGATTAACAATGATATCTCTTGATTGGTTTCTAAGGGCTGTTTAGAATATTCATGTGAAAGAATTGAGATACAAAGCTAGTTGCAGGGCAGAGGAACATAAACATTTAGAAAAGATACTTAGGCAATATGTGTCTTAAGAAGCGGAATATTAGCTTAATAAAAACTAAATAAATCTCAGGGATTTTTTTCAATGTGAATTTTCCAAATATACAATACCTTATTGGGATTATTACAGATGACCATTTTTTACTTTACTTCTTTTCATTATATGCTTTATTACTCCCTTAAACATGAAGGACTGTCTTAGAATTTCTTTTTTGCTAAAACATTCAATGAACTTTTAAAAATCTGAGTTGTATTTTTTAAAATTGTATTTTAGTTTATTAAATTGTGTTTGGGGTTCAACTTTTAGTATTTATTTTTTAGATGCTTATCCTGTTCTTTTTTTCATATAAAACTCAAGGTGGCAAATATACCAATACCTCTTTCTTCTCTTATTTTCCCCACAACAATAACTGTGTGCTATGAGTTGGGCTGAGAGACAGTGAGTGACCCAAAGTCACCCATCTGGTTTTTCATGCCTAAAATCGGACTAGAACTCAATCTCCTGGTTTCGAGGCCAACACCTTAGCCATTATACCAAACTGGCTCTCATTTAATGGATTATTTAATTCTGTAATTATTTAATGGATTTTAGTCATTGTATCGTGCATGTGTTCATTTATTTGATGATTGTTTATTTGAAATATTTAAAAGCTCTTGTAATACATCTCTAGATTATGCTCCATGTTAAAAATACATTCAATAAAATACAGTTATAAAAAATATTTTTACAGGGGCTGTAATTATGATGACAACTGATTAATGGTTTTTAAAGATGCATTGCTATGTCTTTAACATATGGTTGAACTATGACCTACAATTGCAACTGAAATTGGATTTCTGATTTGTCACACAGTCATCCAGATGTTCAGATTTGGTGTGGCATTTTTATCCACCTACTGAGTCTTTCCCAAGGACGTGGGCTAGGCAGATGTTGATGGTTGATGGTATAAGGTATTGTTGCAGGATGTAAGCTGTTCTGAGGAAAGTTGCCTTTTGCAATTGACCAAAAATTGGTGATTTTTGTCAATGTCAGTGGTGTTCAAGTGGTGCACAAGTTGTTTGGGGACTGTATCCAGGGCATCCAATACTAAGGGTATTACTTTCATTTTCTTTTGTCATTTTATTTCTGTTTGCAAGTCTTTGTATTTTGTTATCTTCTCCAGTTCTTTCTCTTCTATTCTGCTGTTTCTAGGTACTGCCATGTCCACCATCCAGACTTTTTTTGTCTTTCTTATTGACACTTGTTAAACCTGGGATCTTATGTGACAGATGCCTGACGGTTTGAATTCCAAAGTCCCAGAGCACTTTAGTTCTTCATTTTCAGTTACTTTCTCTGTTTTATGGTCTCACCAGTTTGTTTATTTATTTATTTATAAATTTTATTAATTACACATTAAAACATTGGACACAGTGCGACCATCCTGGCATCGTCCTTGCCTTACATACTAAAGTATCAAATAAATATTATATATACATTGCTACCTTTATACAGTTAATCTATCCAGTATATACATTTATAAAGACATCATAATCTCATCTGTATTATTAATTTTTTACTTTTGTCTCTTCTATTCAGTTACAATTACATACATAACCTCAACTCTCCATTCTATGAATCCTAGTTATTTTTTATTCTGGGTTCCTTCTTCCATTTCCAACTATTGATAAAATTTATTCCATATCTCATAATAATGCTGTAATACCAGAATGTTATGAACTTCTTTAAATATGGGGGTATTGGTAGTTAAATATTCATGCCATAGAAGAATATCCCCCCAAATGTGTGAAATTTCCTTTGATATTCTTTTAGCAGCGAGAGAAGCTGCTTGGCTAGAAAAAGAGGAGAGAGCAAGGCAACATTATGAAAAGCATCTGGAGGAACGTAAAAAGAAATTAGAAGAGCAGAGGCTAAAGGAAGAAAGAAGGCGAGCTGCAGTAGAAGAAAAACGGAAGCAGCGAATAGAGGAGGACAAGGTAGGAGAAGTTCTTTACAGGATCTTTGGGGCAATAAGTTTCTATATGGAATAGTGAAAACAGGGCAGATAATGGGTTCCAGTCAGGGATGGGATTCAACCAGTGTTACTACCAGTTTGGTGACTATGTTTTGCATGCACGTGTAAAAAACCTTAAGCTGTGCTGCCCGGACAGCTGAAAAGTGCTGTGCGCAGATGCACAGCATTTGAAAAGCCACTTTTTTCCTGCTTTTTGAACCTCAGCTGTGTCGCGCAAAGGAGCTGAGGTTGAAAAAACAGGAAATAAAGGATAGGTAAGAGCCCGGGCGGGTGGGTGGGCCAAACAGCAACAAACACAGAACCAGTTTAATGTCTGCTGCTCTTCAGAGCAACCAGTTCTATAGAGCCAGGCAGAACTAGTGGCATCCCACCTCTGGTTCCAATGAAATTTATCTATCACATGCCAATATAAGTTAGCCCATTCACTCTTCTTGGAGAACTAGAATTTTGCTACTTGCAGGTCTCCTTCTTGAATATTCCTCATTGCAGCCAGGCAGAAAAAGAGCTAGGACCAAGGCAGTACAGACAGTGGGAATATCGGAATTCATTGATGTCTCCTCTCACTGGATTGCCTTAAGATGAGCACATTTTATACAATTGATTGCATTTATCATTTTAAATTAAAATGAATGAAATGAAGGCAATGTCACTTCAGGTCAGTTGTAATAGTTTGCTATCTCATTAGGAACGACATGAAGCTGTTGTACGCCGCACAATTGAGAGGAGCCAGAAGCCAAAAGAAAAGCTGAACAGATGGTCCTGGGGAAGTACGCTTCATCGTAGCAGCAGCGTTAATAATGCAGGTAAAATTGGAAGCCAGGTATCTCACTTTATCTCCTTTGTGTGTGTGTGTGTGTATACTAATAGATACATGGGTTGTTTAACTGAAGACACCTCTTTTCGTACTGAATTGCATTTGTTGACTAACTGCATATGTCTCCAGATATGTGGTGCCTCTTTTATGCTTAACTTTCCAGTATGAGAAACTGATCTCATATTTGGACAACTGATCTCTCCTTTCCAACTTCATTTGTATTTGTATGGATTTGTATTATTTGCTTTGTCTGTTTCTATGTGGTAGCATTCTGTTTGTTTAAGCCAAGCTTTTTAAAATTATGAATTTAATTAAATATTTAGATAAGTAATATAATTTCTGATAAAGCAATGAAACCGATAATATATTTTGTTGTAGATGTGAAAGCCTTTGTATAGGGAGGAAAATCCAGTAGTCAGTATTGCTTATTAATTAATATTTAAAGCTCTTAGACTGATTTATTTTTCCTCTAATGAACTTGGCTTTGAAGAGATTTTCCCCCCTCTGTTGTTCATTTCAAGCAGCCAATCTCTTTTCTCAGGTCTCTGTGTGAGTTTTAGGCTATTTTAATAAATAGGGGAGAGGTACACATTGGTATCTGACTTCAACTATAGGTAGCTTATTATATTTAAAACGTAAGAATAAATGTCCTCTTCCACTACAGTCAAATTCTGAGGAAACTCCATTCCATCGGTCATACAAAAAAAGGTACTATTCATCTGTTTCCTAGATGTCATAAAAAAACTGGAGGAATTCCTCTGTTTTCACCTGATCAGGTCATATGGATACATTCGAGGTCCTCCTCAGTTGATGGAGGAGGATCTTATTATAGATCCGTGATGGCAAACCTATAGCACACATGCCAGGGGTGGCACATGTGGGCATACGTGGCATTGCCAACTGCTCTTCTGGTTTCTGGTCTTTGTGGGAGCTGGAGTGCTGGAAAACAGCCCAAAAAACAGCCCAGAAAATGGCCCCCAAATGGCCAAAAAACAGACGTGTGCCTGTGGTCTTCAGGTTTCTGGTGCTCTAGCACATGCACATGCACGCACATGCATGCACATTCCGTTTTGGGCACTTGATGCCAAAAAGGTTCACCATCACTGTTATAGATGGACTTAAGCTGTGCAGAAATTGTGTTTCTATTAATACTTTATTTTCTTTCTTTGAAAATGCACTAGCAGTCTTTATTGCATTTGTTATGTGACAAAAACATTGATCATTGCTCTTAAATTATAAGTAAAATGGTAAAATCTCCTTTAAGACAAATTCAGTCATTAGCAATTTCATGGACATTTCAATCCAGAGCTCTTTTGACAAAAGTATGGAAGTGGCTTGCTATTGTTTTTTTTTTAATTGCCTAGCCTAATTGAACACTTTACATTTCTTGATGTTTTCTCCTATTCAAATACTAACTAGAACAACTTTATATATTTTCATCAACTAAAATGAGGTAGATACTGCTACAAGATCTTTTTCATAAGAACATTCTACCTGTTATTTTTGCTTCTTTTTGTGCAACTTGACTGCTACCTTTTAAGTTTCTCTTTACTTTTAAAAATCATTATCTTGCATTCTGTCCTAGGTTATTTTGTTGAATCATCCTTCACCCTTCTCGATTTAGCAGGCTTGGAGTACCACTTCAAACCTCTGGGTGGTGCTAGAAAACTCGGTACATAAATCACTATGATTTGTTGAATTCATCACAAGTAGTTTTCTCCTCAAAATAGGAACAGTATGCCAGTACCTAATCCATCTTTTTGTAGATTGTGTGCATGTCTAATACTGCATAGACTAGAGCTGATAGATAGCCCTCGCTTTTTCCTCAAGTTTACTGAATTTATTACTGGGCGACTTAAAGAATGTGGCACAACTTCTCAAAATGCATTTGTATAATTCTGAAGCAATGCTGCCTATTTGGAATATATTTTAACCTTGAGAAACAGTGTTTTCAAAAGTCTATTGGATACAAGAAAAAAACATTATTTTTGTTTTTCTATTACTTATTTTATTGTGTAGTGCTTTTAAAATATGTATTGATTATTCTTGAAAACTATTAATTATTCCATCTTCAGCATGATTTTGTATTTTTCAGTGGCGCAATTTGTCACTGCATTTAAAAAAAAACCCATCACCAATATTTTAAGAAAAGCAAAAACAATCCTGTCATAGGATTGCCTTTTGTACCTACCTATTCTTCAAAAGGATTCTCGCTGGTTATCATTCAGGAACCTTTCCCACTATTTCCAGATCAGGTGGCACATTAGACTCTGGGAAATATTTGCATCAGCATCTTTCCTAGCTCTTATCATGGTTTCCTTTCTTTGCTCTGAATCCCATTGTGTCATTCTTCTCCATGTCCCTGTTCATTTATTTTCTTGTTTTGGAAAATAAATGTTTGCTTTGGAGGAAAGTGGCTTTATGTTGTTTTGAAAAAGGAATAAAAGGATGTCAGAGGACTGCTGGGTCACATCACTATGTATCCATGCTGAAAATTCAACTGTTCTCTAAAAAAAAAAAAATCAAGTTGGAGAGGAAATAACACGGGGAAATTACATTGTGTGCAGTGTGCACTACAGTGGAAATCCTAGGACGTCATGCAGAAGATAAGGAAGAGTTGAACGTTCCCCCACAAAGCTACAAGAAATAAAGCTTAAAAAGATGGTGAATTGGATTATATAACATTTAGCCAGATAACCATTCAGTGGTACAACCTTTTCTCAATCTGACATCCTCTAAATGACTTGGGGCAATAATTCTCAGAATTCCCAACTAGCAAAGTGTTTGTTCTCAGCTGTGTTTGATCTGTGACCCCAAATATTTCCAGGCAGAATAGCTCAAAGCTGCCTCATCCTACCTGGAAGGCATGAGAATAGAGAAGGCTGCAGTGTTGGTTTCTATGATGTCAGTAGTATTAAACTTTTGCTACACTCGAAGGAAAACAATTTTATTTAAATGCATCAAAATCCTTTCCACACCATGGCTTTTAAGGGGATTAACATCAACCCAAATAACCTATAACTGTGCTATTAAAAATCTGTAAAACAGTGAGATTTTTGAAAATGGAAATATGTCTGACTGTAAGATTGCATGCATGAGCTACATAGAATTCTGCCAATAGCACTTTTCACAAGAAGTGCCTGGAAATAATCTCACAGGATCTTCTTTAATTTTGAAAGTTCCTGACTTTGAAATTCCATGATTTTCTTTCTTTCTGCCTTGTTTCTATAGCTTTGCCATATGAACATACAAGGACATATAATACTGAGGGATTTTAGTTCATAGGACTCTCTTACCAAATAGTTAAATGTTTTTGGCTTTAAAATATTTGGTTTTATTACTCATTTCATTTCTCATTTCCCTCAGGTTTACTGCATTATCTTGAATGTCAGTACAATGAATGAAATAACCCTTTTAAATCTCATTGCTTTATTTCTTATTCTTCATTTGCATTTGTTTCATTAAAGAAAACATTGCTGTTTTATTAGGAGTTTGGCTGTGATTTGAAATTAAGTGTGCAATCCTATATTTATCTTCTAAACAGTAAACCCTCAATTGGACTTATTGCAGGATAACTATAGGATTCCATTTTGTGCCCAATCTTTGAGTCACCTAAAAAAAACAATCCCTTGATATATCCTCACTTTATATATCCTTGATATATAAAAAAACAAATCTTCCTATTTATGCTCTGGAGGACTACAAAATCACAATACTGCATGCGGGCTGTCAATTAGCATTATTTCCATTTGTTTTAGATCCAGACAGGCGATCTGTTTCAACAATGAACCTTTCGAAACATGTTGATCCAGTCATTAACAAGCGACTCTCCTCCTCATCTGCAACATTACTAAATTCTCCAGACAGAGGTACAGTTTGGAGGAAAAGTGGAAAACAAAGGATCAAAAAAAATGTTCCGTATGATAACTGTTTTGAAAAAATTGAGCAGCTCTTAAGTAATTTCCTTTATATTATTAGAGGAAACAAAATGTGGTTTTGGACAAAAAGCCATCTTTTGAACAGGAAAAAAAAACCCACAAATGCATAAAGCAGTGCTTCTGTCAGGTTTTTTAGTAAATGATTTTTTAAAAGAAAAGTTATAGAGCATCTGCTCATTTCTCCATTGTGCATGGAATATATTTTAAGTTTTGTGCATCATCATTGTACTAGATCATATTCATTTGATTATTCCCCCCTACATTTTTTCCATTAAAAAGTGCTCTTGAATCTCACTCTGGTTAGTCAGTTTGATAATTCCTTGGCTAAGAAACTGGGTATTCAATCTTCTTATTGGCTTCATATCTTGACATGCTTACATGTCTTCCAAGAGAGATTATTCTTCACTATATTGTTTAAAAAGAAAGCAAGTATTCTTTTCATTGTTCTTACTTTTTACTGGATATAGAGAGGAATTTTTAAAAGCTGCTCAGTGGTAATCAAAATGTCTGAAGGATTGGAGATATATATCTATATCTATATATGTATATCTATCTATCTATCTATCTATCTATCTATCTATCTATCTATCTATCTATCTATCTATCTATTCTTAAGTTTTCGTGAGTACTTACATGTATGCTATTCAGCTTCCTTCGGGGTATTTATTCCCACAGTCATTGTTAGTTGTGCTTTATAAAGGTTGTAGCAACGTTTCGCACGAATCTCATCTCATGCCGATCATCAGGTTTTCTGTATGATCAGATCCGTACGAGATCGATCAGTACAGAACCTGGTGATGGCAGATGAGATTCCGAAACGTTGCTACAACTTTAAAAGCACAACTACAATGATGTGGGATAATACCCGAAGGAAGCTGAACAGCTATATATGTTTTCCATTGTAATGTGAAACTTTTTGGAAAGTCTCATCTATTTGGTAAAGGTACATATGTCTCATAGAAAATTTCACTGAATTGAATGAGGAATATAGTCAATTAGATTATGTGCATGGGATAATCTTTATTGCCATATGATTGTTTATGTTAGTGAATTATGTGTTTTTTCCATATATGGAAATAAGTACATGTCTATGATTTATAATTGTCAAACTTACAATTCTATTAGCTTTGAAATATTGTCTCACTGACAATAAAATACTACATATCAGATAAGTAATTTATTTTCCTTCTCAAAAACTAAACACAATGTTTTTCACTTTCATATTAAAACCAAGGAGGACAACCATTTTGTACTGTAGTCAGGGACCATACTTTTAGGGATAAGGTGAATGGTAAATTTATGTTTTTATGATTATGAAATGCAAATTGGTGTTACTTATTAATCCTGGTAGTGTAGTGGTTAGAATGCAGTACTGCAGTATTACAGCCTAAAAACTGCCATTTAACTTCAGCCATTTGGTTTGTGTGCATGTGTGTGCCCTTGAGTCATTATGCCCAAATATGCTCTTCCAAGGGACAACTGGACTTTCTGGGTTTTCTTTGAAGATGTTTCACTTTTCATCCAATATGCTTCATCAGAGCTCTTGAAAAAGTGCCTTCGGGATTCAAGGGCACACACAGACCAAACGGCTGAGATTGTATGGCAGACTGGATGCTTCTGTTGGAGTTGAACTAGCTCTCCATAATGAAGTAACTTCGGACCAGCAAAATCTTCCCTTTTCCTTATTAAGACATGGAATGAAATTAAGAAAAACCAGAAAGTCTAGTTGCCTCTTGAAAAAGCACCTTTGGGACAACAATGACCTGGATGACTGAGAATCTCCATAGACCTTGAATCAGTGTTGACTTCTGGTCATTGCCTGGACAAATGCCTATAGACTGGGTGGGTTTGTTGGTTTTTTTGATAAGATTTTATAAGTGGTTTGCTATTACCTGCTTCCTAGGGCTATGTGAAAATGACTGGGCTAAGGTGATGCAGTTGGCTTTGTGTATAAGATTGGGCTAGAACTCATGGTCTCACAGTTTCTAGCCTGATCCCTTAACCACTGCATCAAACTGGCTATCCGGTGTGTAGTTATTATCTTAAATTACAGAGTGCTCCCAGAAGGAAGAAGAGATGGTGTTGTCATGCTCCATCACTCATTTGGTCCTTGTTATTTTCTTCTCATTGCTAGAGAACAGTTTATTGAATTTAATGTGTGTACCTGAAGTAGCAATAAATATAATCTTAGATGTCCATTAATTATATCAGTCAGAGAGGAGAAATAATAATTCCAATGGTATTCCTTAGGATTTTGCTGTAGTATTTGTCTTCATGCTTCCTTATCTACATTGGTTAAAGATACACATTTAATGACCAATAATGTGCTTAATGGAGTCATTCTTAATATATTTTGAATTTTATATACTTTGCCTGAATAGGTTTCTATTAACTGTAAAAGCTATTTTATAGTAATTCATTACAGAACATTTTTTATAAATGCATTATATCATTAAATGGGATAATGATTTCTTATCTTTTCATACACACACATACACACACACACGCACACATAAATACACACATAAAGGATGTTCAGATTAATGTAAAACAGGAGTGTCCAACTCAGCCTGTGAACCAAATCAAGCCTGTGGAGTGCTTGGATCTGGCCCATGGGGCCAGCTTGGAAATATCAAGGGACTGGCCCGCAGTCCTCCGGAGGCTAAAATGGGCTGTGTGCAGTCTCCCCGCACCTTGTTTTCACCCTCCATGGCCTCCTGCAGCACTCTGCTGGCCAAAACTGGGCCCAAAACAGGCCGAAAATGTGCTGAAAACTGCCAAAAATGGGCGAAAAACAGGCCACGTGGCCCGTGTTTGGCCAGCAGAGTGTTGCAGGAGCCCATGGGTGGTGAAAATGAGGTGACGGGAGGCTGTGTGCCCTGTTTTGACCAGCAGGATGCTGTAGGAGGCGTCCGTCCACCCACCCCCCCAGCCTGCAGAGGAGAACTAAAATGCTGATCCAGTCCTCGAAGAAATCCATTTTGAATTACCTGATAATACAACCAGGATTGAACTTTGCCTTTCCTTTGGGAGGATCTACTCCTCTTGGTGAAATATATGTAAATGGTGCACACAATTAACAAAATGTTTTCATGTTTAATATAAAGAGATATTTGTTTTGATACGTAATAACTTAGAATTATTTTCATGGTAACTTAGAAGTATTTTCATTTGAACACATTTAGTTTTTGGTACTTCTTGCAAATAAACATGTTGGATGTAGACTTAAACTGATTTTTGGGATGATGCCATATCAAAAATAGTGGGTTTTTTCATGAGCATCATGAAATTCTTTAACAAACAGCAAATCCATGGCAGGCTGTGTTCTCCCACTTGTAGCAAGAAATAAAGGAAAAGTCTGCATCTCCTCTGCCTCAGAGGCAGGCAACTTCCACTCTTCTCCATGGTTTCATTTTCTGCACATAATTTGATGCAGTGTAACACATCTGTGCTTAATCTGCTGCCTTTAGAGCCGCTGAAGCAGCTCACAGTAAATGATTTCTTTATGGTTGTAGTTAATTATAAGAAATGTATTTGGGAGCACTTTCTTTTTGTGTGAATAATAATTAACATTGTACTGTTGTTCTTTCAATATTTATATTTTTTATTTGGCCCAATTTGTTAGGTTTCTGTAACATGTGATGTTAACAAATTTCTTGCAAGTATTTTTGGAAACAATTGCTGAAATGGAAAGGCAAGATGAATGAATTAATTAATGATCAGTTGTCTTTCCAATGTTTTTAATAAACACTTATGTGTAATGAGGTCAGAGTTTAATTAAGAACTGTAATGTGATTCTCTGTGAAAGACATTTGAACTAACTTTTCACTTATATGATGGCATTCAGCTCGACGTATGCAGCTAAGTCCATGGGAAAGCAACATGGTTAGCAGGCTTCTGACCCCAACTCATTCATTCTTGGCTAGGAGTAAAAGTGCAGCAACTTTATGTGGAGATGCAGGTAAAAGTAAAAAGTCAATCAATTCCCTCCTCAGTTATATCATTTTCAAAGTATGCAGTTTTTTAAATTTTGCTTTGGAAAATTTTGGGTTGGCTTGGTTGTTGTCTGAATCTTGATTCAAGAAATAATCTGCATTCTTTTCTCTCCTTCCAATTTTTGAGCTCTTCTTGCTTTTTTCTGTAAATCTCTAATCACTCAGTAGAAAATTATCTAATTTCAACAGCAAAGAGTGTCTGCGTCCATTAACAAGGTCCCCATCATGTTTTAGAGAAATCTTGCAACCATACCTGTCCTACTTATATATTAAATTGACCATTCTGTGAACATGTTTTTTAAATATAATTAGGTATTAACATCTAAAATTACTGATTCAGTAAAACAGAACTTTCAGTAAATCAAAACTACTTTATAGTTCCCAACATGTTACCTATTATTTCATAATCAGATTCCAATTCAAATATACCTCAATTTCTCATATATGTAGTTTAACAAAGAAGAAGTACCATGTTTATATGAATTTAACTCAGACAGATTTGACAAAAGTTACATTTTTATATAAATTGAACGAATAAAATTAATATGTCTTAATGGTCCTTTAGGAAATGAGTACTTTCATAGCTTAAGCAACAGAATTAATGTAGGACGTTCTAGTTGCTTTCAACTTAATTATTCATATAAAAGAAGAATTAGATTAGACCTAATAGAATAAGAATTGAATCTATTGTACCAGAGAGCTGTTTTGGATGGCATAAATGGAGGCATAAGTATTTTTATCCTGCAATTCTGGGAATAAATACCCTTATGGGATTTATTCTTAGGTAGACCTTTGTACAATTCTGTATTTTTGTAGACCATATTTCTGCTTAAATAGGAAGAAATGTAGTTTCAGGCCTCTAATTTGTAGATAATCCCAGGATAGTTCTAAGCATTCTGCTTTTTCTCTGTTTGTATAGTAATACTTTCCTTCTTTCGTTTCTTCTTTCTTTATCTCTGGTTCCTGCTTCTGGTTCCTGCTCCTGTCTCTTGGGTTTCCTTCTATGTGTTTGGTTAAATATATATATGGGGAAAAAAATAAATACCCTAGTTATCCCCATTTGTCCTCGTTCAGCATCTTGCAGCCCAATCAGCCCTCTCTCCTTCAAGGCCATAAGTTGCCAAAGTCCAGCAGACCGAGCAAAACTGTTTGGCACAGTCCCTGAGGTTAGACAGCGAAGGACCACACATTCAGCCGGGGTAAGTTTCCAAATTGGGAATAAGCTTGCACCTTTGATGAAATCCTGAATACCTAGGTTCTTTTCCTTATCATAGGAAAGTAATTAATACAGAGGAAAAATGTGGATATGAAATCATACTATTTGCATATTAAGATGTGTGTGTTAAACTACCATAATGATTCTGGTTTATTAGCAAAGTTTTTGTGATCTAAAAGGATTTTTCACCTAGTAAACTGCCTATTGTTTGTGAAAATTTCACAAGAATGGGATCATGGGTTGATTCATTAGCTTTACATTTTGAATTAACAGCTTGTGTTTAAAAATGAACGAAAAGATTAGGAAGACATTTCCAGGTACAAAATTTATATAATTGACAGATCTTAAGGGAAGCATAAAGCATTGCAAGTTATATGCTTTGTGCACAGAAGTGCTCAGACAAATCCCATCATCATCTGTAAAAGGCTCATGCTTGAAATCAAGAGAGTTGATTTAAGTGGTGTCCATGAAATGGTAGTCAAAAAGATGTAAGATGACAGTTGGCAAAATGTGACTGGGCCATAGAGTGACAATACGACAACTATGTGTTGGATAACCCATAGTTCTGGATGCTTCTGGAGCTAGGCTGAGTAAGACAAGGCAGTTCCTCTGGCTTTTAAGTTGACCTTTTAAAATGTGTTATAAACTATAGAGTAAGAAAAATGGTCTTGATAGAAATTTGCAAGATACTTTTGTAAAGCGATGAGAGGTGAAATATGTTTCATATAGTGCTCATAAGTGACTCAGACAGGGACTTCCTAATTCACTGAAGTTTAAGGAGGGATGAGGTACAGCTCAATCAGATGTGCCAGATTCTATTATTATACCTAATGTCAATAAAAGTAATTTTATCCACTATTTCATTTCTTGGTACGGCCTACCAGGTGGAGTTGATATAAACTGCAATCAAAAAGGATCATTCTTTTTCTTGAAAACTGTAAAAATGTTTACAGGGCTATGTTAAATATAGGGCAAATCAGAAACACATTTCACTGAACTCAAAAATAATGTGTTTGGAACTGATGTATTGAATTGCTTGAATCATCCATTATGGTTTGGGAACGGTAGCTTTTCACAGTGTCTCTGAGGATAACTCATGGTTAAGCAAAACATTACCAGATTGTGCAGACATTGTTTATTCAATTAGTCAAAATCTCTGCATTCATGGATAGTGCTAGGCCATAAATAATGATTCATAAGCCATAATGGTGGGATTTACAAATCAAATTGTAAACAAACAAAAATGGAATGGCTTAAAATAAGGGTTCAATCCAAATAATCAGAAGATACGGAACACTATCCTCACAAAATGCAAATTAAAACAAAAATTACATATCACGAGTCCAATCTTTTATCCTCTTTTGAAACTGAAGGATAATTAACATTTGTACAACAGTAATTTGCAATAGCAAATCTTTACTTCTAGGTGCATTTAATAAGGTGGCTTTCTTTCTGTGGCTATGCAAAATGCCTCATTTGTCCTATTTGTTCAATATTAGAGTAGCAGAAAAGGAAAGGAAAGAGGACTCTCATCAATTAATCCTTCATCTGGTAAAAGAAGAACCCGTTCACCATCTGCCTTCAGAAATAAACCAGCTGCTTGGTAAATAACTTAGAATTAGCCTTTATTTCATCTTAGTTCTATTTGCATCTTGTATAATTGCTGTAGGAATCAGTTGGTGGTATATGAACATGAAAGAAACAGTTGGCTGTACAAATAGGAAGAAGATACATATATTAAAGTGGTGGTTGCCAACCAGTGGGCCGGGGACCATTGGTGGTTCGCGAGAAAATTTTGGTGGTCCACAGAGAAATGTTACCCCAAAGCACCCTCCCCAAAGCAATTAATCCAGGTTGCGCAGAAAAACAAGGCTGAGCCACCCACATGGCCCGCGGGAACACAAGGCTTGCATCGCTTGCATTGCAAACATGAGGTAGTGAGGGGAGGGGGAAAGGGTGGAGGAGGGGAACTTTCCCCACTCACCCCTTGTGCCTCACTTGGCCACCGGCCTGCTTCTTTCCCCTTCTTCCTTCTGCTTTTGGCTGCACTCAAGGAAAGCAGCAAAAATCTTTCTTTCTCTCCCTCAAACTCCCCCAGAAATTAGCCTTTTGGACCTTGCAAGGCATCCTGCACCAAGAGGCTGCACCATTCTGGGGGAGTTTGGGGAAGAGAAAGAAAGACTTCTGCTGCTTTCCTTGCTTAAAGCCAAAAGTCAGTCTCTCTCTCTCGCTACGCACGTCTCTTTTCTCGTCTTCTCCCCTCTTCTGCCAGATGTCAATTTGTGTTTCACCCTTCACCCTCCCTCCCTCCCTCTCTCTCTCTATCTCCTCCCCAACTATCGAGCCTCTCCTGCCCGTCCGCGCTCTCTCTCTCTCTCCCTCCCTCCCTCCCTCCCCCTCTCTCTCTCTCTCTCTCCCTGAGAACAGAGATGGAGACGGTACCCTGCAATCCCAAATAAAGAACGATCAATCAGTAGGAAAATGAGGTGAGGAATTTTCCTGCAGACATTTTTGGGGATTTTCCAAGGGTCTCTGGTCTGTGGGATTTAAAATGATGAGTTTGGTGGTCCCTGAGGTCCAAATGATTGGCGACCCCTGTATTAATGGATCACCCCAGTCTGATTTTTTTCTCCAGTCTTGATGGACAGTCAGTGGATTTTAAAACCAACTTTCCCAATCTAGTAATTCCCAATCACCAGCTGACACAAAACCAATTGTGTCATCAAATATTTCTAGAAATTCTGTCTACAAACAGAGAAATCATAGGGGCATATATATAGAAGTTCTTTTCTCTAAGAAGAGTGTTCTGTGATTTCCTTTCTATACTCTGCAAACAATCATAGCTAACTCTCAATAGTAAAGCAATAGGTATCTTAAAGACCCATTCATTGTTTAAATAGCTATTCTTATCTAAGCCCCTCAATAATATCTCAAAATATATAGATTAGCAATTGCAGTCATAGTTTTTGTGCACACACAGCAATAATCTCTTTTTCCCCTTCTACAGCCTTTGCAAGATAAATATGTTGAATAGAAGTCTTATAGCAAAGCAGGCAATGCTAAAACTAGGAAACTCCTATCTTTTCTCTTTGAGTAGCCATTGTAATATCACAAATTGTTTTGTAAGTACCTGACCTTCAAAAGTGGATTACTCTAATGTGAGGCAAGGCTCCAGAAAAAAAAAAAACCCAGTCAAAGTCATTTTGGGATTATGAAAATGGTACCACATTGCTGATTTCTAGCTGAAGCAGAACCCTGTTCTTTTTTTGAGAAAAAAAGCAGATAAATTTTAATAAATCTTTAGCAAAGTGTACTAAGCTGTGTCTCATTGAGGCATAATATCTTTCTGTGGTCCTCTTTATATAAGATAAAGTGATATTTCTCAGATAGGTTCTTTTTCCCCACTCCTCTCAAAGCTTCAGAAGAGTAGGGAAGAATGGATAGAGATGGGGAAATGTTTAAAAGCAATAAAATGGAGTAACTGTAAATGTTAACTGTAAACTGTAAATGTACATATATGCATCCAGACTAGACTGTGTTGTTTCCCTGTGTCATATAATATATGAAGGTATGTGGGTATATTTGCAATTTGTATTATTTGTTTGTTTGTTTGTTTATATTTTTGACATGATTATGTAGTATCTATTGGAGGTGGTGACCCTTTGAGAGCTGTATGCAATGAAATTTCATTTTAATGTATGCCGATTAGTGTAGATTTAAAGTAGGGGTCCTCAAACTTGGCAACTTTAAGACTTGTGGACTTCAACTCCCAGCAAAGCTGGCTGAGGAATTCTGGAAATTGAAGTCCACAAGTCTTAAAGTTGCCAAGTTTGGAGGCCTCTGATTTGACAATAAAATTATTCAAAGTCTAAATCTAAGTTGTGATTGCTGTTCCTCTGTGATTCAAATAGGCATGCCTCCAGATCGATGCCTGCTCTGCCAGGAACACCCAGAAAGGTCATTTTGCTATCCGGATCTTCCAAAACAACTTCCATTCAAACTCGCCCTCCTTCCCCTGGCAACATTCGTCCACCAAAACATGGGAAAAAGGGAACTCTGCAGGAATCTGTGAAGATAACTGAACAAAAGTCAAACCTTAAAAAAACAGCTTCAAATCCCAGAGTAGCTACAAGTGAAGAGTCTTGTAAACTAGAGTCTACTCAAAGTAAGGATCAGGTTATCAGCCTTCCAAAATGTTCCTAAGCCAATTAAGTGCTTTGCTCCCTTTTCAGTATGTCGCTTTTTGGATATTGTTTTGAATCAATGTGGGTAATTTTAACAGGTTTATTTCCAATGGTTTAGGTTGGGAAGCTAAGCAGAGTTGGTTACAAGTTAAATGGTAGAGCAGAGAAACTACCAGGATCACAGGCTAGAATGGACCTAGATGTCCACATGAAATCACTGGGGCTATTTGTTTAAAGATTGACTATAAGCTTTTGTTTTGTTTTGTTTTGTTTTTAAATCAAAGTGGAATATAATTTAAATGACTAAATTGAAATACTTGTCATAATAGTCACATACACTACATGTTCTAACTAGTGATAATTTCAGATTTTAAGATCTCCTTGGGCAATAATTCTCGTTAATGGCAATTCTGACTTAATAGAGCTACATTCTCACTAAGCCATGGCCCACAGGAGTGCACAACCTGTCTATCACTAAAGTTGCCTGTGGTCTCACTAAAGTATTGGCTCATCCAAAATTCTCCCAAAATTACTGGGAAATTGTAATTTTAAATGTACATGGGGTTATTAAATCATAGGAAGTTATTACATTAATTGAGTGTCAACAATTAGTGAAAAGATCAGGCTCTAGGCCCCTGAAGTGTGAGATACCTTGGGGTGCAGGTCTATTGCTGCTGTTCTGTAATAAGTACATGAAACCACTGGATGAGGTCATTCAACAGCACATAATGCAAAATTTATTTATTGCTTACAATAAATAAATCAATTGCTTACAAGATAACAGGTATAAGTATAAACATAATTATGAATACATGAGATGGATACGAATAAGAAAAATTGAAAGAAACGATAGGACAGGTACGGTAGGCATGACTGATGCAATTATGCATGCCCCTTACAGGCCTCTTAGGAAATGGTTGAGGTCAATAGTAGACAGTCTAAGGTTAAAGTTTTTGGGGTTTGGGAAGAAACCACAGAGTCAGATAGAGCAGGGGTCCCCAACCACTGGGCCCCGGACTGTAAGATCATTTTGTACTGGGCCACAAAGAATGAATAATCATGATTAAAATATATATAAAAATATATTTTTCGTAAAGAAATCATAAAGAAGCCCTTTACTATTGGGGAAGAATTGGTTTTGCTGGTCTTTGAAAAAGTGTTTCTGCGTGAAACTGGTTCTTGGTACAAAAAGGTTGGGGACCACTGAGATTGAGTATTCCAGACATTGACTGCTCTGTTGCTGAAGTCCTATTTCCTGCAATCAAGTTTGATGCAATTAACCTTGAGTTTGTATCTATTGTGTGCTCTTGTGTTGTTATGGTTGAAGCTGAAATATTCATTGACAGGTAGGACATTGCAAGATATGATTTTATATACTAAGATCGGACCAAAGGCGGTGTAGTTGTAGATTTTCTAGGTCTAGGTTTTCTAGGTCTAGAAGCTAACCCAGTGACTGGGTAGGAACCATCTCTGACTCAACCCTAGCAAGACAGTGTTTTGTGTTTTGTTCCCACACCGACCCTCAGGGTTTGATATAGTGTTGTCTTTGCTCAGTGAGGTAGCATTCCCCTGAACAGAGCTTTTATGGAATTCAGGACTTTTCCTAAGCTCATTGTTCCTATTAAAGAAGTCATGGCTAAGATGTCTTTCTACAGATTCATCTTGTGCACACCAGTTGTGCCTTTTCTTGTTCTTGTTCACAATCATTCCTGCTTTGGCCACTTTCTTTTTGGATTACAGCAATGCGTTGTCCATTGGTCTTCCCTTGAAGACCACTCAGAAGTTGCAATTGGTCCAGAATGTAGCAATTCTGTGCATAATTCTGAGCACCTGGTGGTTTCCCATATTACACTGCTGCTGTATTGGCTTCTTTTTGGCAGTTCAAGGTGTTGTTTATCACTTTACAGTCCTGAATGGCACAGGGTCAGGTTATTTAAGGGACTGCCTATCCAGGCCAAAAATGGGTCCAGGGGTCCATACGAAGCCCCCCATGCCCCATTTTGACTACCAGAGGTACTGCGGGCCAGTCTTTTGCTCTTTCCAGACTGGCCCACGGGCCAGATTTAAACACGCTGCAGGTTGGATTCGTGAGTTTTGCCCTGCACTAGATAGGTGGGTTCACTCCAGTTCTCTCTCTTAAATATCATCTGGTAGGACCTAGGAAGCACATCTTCGTCGTAGCAGCCCCTGCCCTCTGAAACACCCTCCCCTAATGTTTGGCAGGGCTCTAACCCCCCTAACTTTCAGGAAGCCTTGGTAAGTTGGCTCTCTTCCCCCAAAAAATATTTGACCCTTTTACTCCTATTTTTGTATATAGAATGGGTTGTCGTACAGTATATATGGAATAAATACATCATCATCATCATCATTTAACACAAAAACAACAATGTACACAGCAAACGAGATAACTCTGCTGGGTTTCGTATCACAAATCACTAGTGGAACACTTCCCAAGTGTTTAGGACTATATGATTATCCACAGATTAAGTGAGCAGATCCCAGTAAGGTGGCCTTCTACAGCTGACCAGTTGTGATTTTGTCAGTGCCAATTGTTTTCAAGTGCTTGCCTAGGTCTTTAGGCACAGCACCCAGTGTGCTGAGTACCACTGTAACAACCTGCACTGGTTTATGCCAGAGTCTCTTCAGTTCGATTTTCAAGTCCTGATATCTGGTGATTTTTTCAAGTTGTTTTTCATCGATTTTGCTGTCACCAGGTATGAAAATGTCGATGATCTACACCTTTTTCTTCTCCACAATTGTGATATCCGGAGTATTGTGTTCCAAAACTTTGTCTGTTTTCAGAAGTCCCACAATAGTTTTGCAGGCTCATTTTCAGCCACTTTTTCAGGCTTATGATCCCACCAGTTCTTTGCTACAGGCAGATGGGAGTTGTGACACAAGTTCCAGTGGACCATCTGAGCGACTGTGTTATGACATTATTTGTAGTCAGTCTGAGCGATTGTCTTGCAACAGCTCAGTATGTGATTGATGGTTTCACCCACTTATTTGAAGACCATTAATAACCACCTGCACTGATTGTTGTTATTATTATTTAGTACTACTACTACTGCATTAAATTTCATCAGTTGTAATTTTTGGCCCAGGTCTTTTACATTTGTTTGCTTTGAACCCACCCACTTGTCAACATCAACTAGTAAATGGTATTTTCATATTTTATAATTTTCCTTTTCCAGATGTTCTTTACTGTACATGGCTTTTTAAAAAATCAACTCTGATGGTATAAACCTGACTCTTCTTCTAGGTCCTGTTCCTGTTATTTCCTCTGTTCCTTCAGCAGCTTCACCATCTCCCATCTGCAGCAAATCTTCAGCAGGGACAACAGATCCAGAGGAAGCAACCCGGTTGCTTAGTGAAAAAAGGCGACTCGCCCGGGAGCAACGAGAACGCGAGGAGCAGCAAAGAAGGGAGCAGGAAGAGATTGAAAGGTGATCAAGTCGCAGTTGCCTAATGGAGAAAATGCACTTTTGGATCTCTTCTTTGAACACACCCCAAACAAAGAATTTGTATAAAGTTTCCATTCTATTCATTTCCATGATTTAGCAAAGCAGGCTGTTAAAAGATATATAAGTGTCTGAAATAGTGTCCACCCAACAATGTAGACCAGACTAAGTAATTAATGCCATGTAGACAGGACTGTTTTTACAGCTGTAACAGCTATAATAACAGGCTCTT
The DNA here is from genome assembly GCA_004320025.1 of Laticauda laticaudata. NCBI lineage: Eukaryota > Metazoa > Chordata > Lepidosauria > Squamata > Elapidae > Laticauda > Laticauda laticaudata. The sequence goes on along the minus strand of BHFT01003895.1, from coordinate 158,109 downwards.
GGAAGTCTGAATGTACTTCCTGTTTCCTCCCTTTATCTTCATGTGAATTAACCTGTCCAAGATGTGTTCTCAAATTATTTTCTTTGAAAAATTATTTGACCATTGCCTTACTAGTGGCTCTTCCTCCTGTCTTTCTAAGCCATTCCTTCTTCTCTTTAAAAATAGAGATTATACTATTTAGTATAATATGATAATTTGTATAGATTGTGCTGATAATATAGATTTTATGCAATCTACATTCTATAAAATTAATGTGATAATTGGTATAGAATTGATGATACTGATTAACTAAGAGTCAGAGGTATGTAATGATTGAGGCATTGGCCTAGAAACCAGGAGACTATGAGTTCTAATCCTACTTTAGGCATGACAACTGGCTGGGTAATTTGGACCACTCACTCTCTCTCAGCCTAACTCACCTCACAGAGAACTTGTGGGGAAAATAGAAAGAGAAAGGAATATTAGGTATATATACCACCTTAAATTACTTATAGAATAATAAAGATGGATAAAAAAAATCAAATAATCATAAACGAACAATATGATGCAGATGTTCAAAAGGACTGCATCATTTCTCAATGATGTTATTATTGATGTTATTATTACTGTTATTATCCAGTTGTAGCAAGGTAAACTCCCATCATTTCAGCCATGTTGGCTTGGGAGATAAAAGTTGTATTTCAAAATGCTGGAGGGTCATCATGTTAGAAAAAGACACTTTAGTGCCTCTTAGGTTGTTCTGACTTTAACAGATGCATGGAGTTTGCATTCTCATCAACCCTTCCAGCAATATACCCAAGTTTGTGCCACCTGCACTCTGAAATGATACAGTATTGTTAGAAATATGAACACTCTTACTCGTATTCTCCACTTAAATGGCGTCTTTCTGTCTCAAGAGAGAAAAGTAAAACCAGTAATTCAGAATCCACTTCTTTAACTCACTTATCCCACCTTTCATTCAAGAGCTTAAGGTGGAGTACTTAAGCAGCTTTTCTTCTATTTTTTTTCTCACCACAGCAACCCTGTGAGGAAAGTTGAGCTAAGGGAATGGCTGGCTCCAAGTCAGCCAATGAGCTTCTATGGCTGAAGGAAGGCTAGAATATGGCTCTTCCTGCTCGTAACCCTTAATCTCTGTGCTACAGTGAATCTTGTTAGACTTGCTCAAAGCAGTCTTAGATATCCTTCCACAGAAATATTATAATTTGGTTTCTGGCACCAAGCAAAATTTCAAATTACTCATGATTCTACTTAAGGAAATTTCCTAGTTAATCCAAGTATAACCTTTGGTTTACCTCAGATAAAGTGAGAAGAGGAAACATTTCTTCCTTTTTCCATTCCACTTTGTATCATATATTCATTTTTAGAAGCATGGGTGATCTGACATGGTAAAACAGGTATTTTATTTGTTTAAAACATTTTTTTTGCCAGTTTTACCCATCCATGCATTTGTCTAACACACATCATTGTTTCCATTAGACAAAAGAAGGAGGCCTTGGCTCAGAAGATAGCTGAGGAAAGAACACACCGAGAGGAGGAAGCTCAGAAGCATGAGGCAGAAAGGAAGCAAAAAGAAGCAGACCAGGAACAGGAGAAAGATGAAGAGCTACGCCGCTTGGCTGAAGAAAAGGAAGAGAAAGAAAGGAGAGAAATGGAACTCCTTCAGAAACAGGTAGTGTAAACACCAGTGGGCTTTTTAGATCGTGTGTTCTACAAATGGCTCATTGTTCTGTGGAACTGCATGAAGGAAAGCAAGGAGGTGCAAATAGTGGCATAAGGGTTAAAAAAGTTGAGATGGAAGCCATAAGTTCATGGTTGAAGTCCCATCAATCCCATATATGTGCTGATGTTCCACACATGGAGAAAGCTGCAAAACTTTACACCCTCACAAGTACCATCTTGATAATGCCAGATCAAAAGCATCCTTAAAAAAAGTTTTCCATGGTATTCAGTGCTGCTGTTCTGCTTATTCTAATACAGCTTGTCCCTCTGCCAGTGTAAAAGCATGTAGCATCCATTGGCAATTCCTTAACTGATTCTGTTTTTTTACTGGGCCGTATGACATTTCAGAAGGGCAGTTGTCAGGCTTAGCCCAAGAGCAATGTAAAACAATGCAATCAGAGTCTTTATTTCCTGACACAAAATAGAAAGAATGTTGTCAGACTAAACCAGAGGTTTTCAAACTTGACAGCTTTAAGACTTGTGGACTTCAACTCCCAGAATTCCTCCTCCTGGCATATTATCTCAGGAATTCTGGGAATTGAAGTCCACAAGTCTTAAACTTGCCAAGTTTGAAGACCCTTGGACTAAACCCTTATTCTCATCCTAACAGACATACCCTGGAAGATTCTAGGGAGTGGCTATCCTAACTCTCTTCCTCTGTCTTCTTCAAGCTGCAGGCTGTGCTGTCTCTTGTGTGCCCCCCCTCCCAAATGTTTCCTGGGAAACTGCCATAACACAATAGTCTTATCACATCACTTCCCCCTCAGTAGGCACCATCCCTCAAGCTATCACAATAATAGATCAGCTACTTTAAGGAATATTAACAGGGTCTATGCAAGCCACTCCTCCAGTGATATTCCTGTTGAGGTAATTCCCTGTTAGGAGAATGAGCGCACACAGGGAGATGTGAGAGTGGTGAAGAATAACACACAAACAGCACACAGCTACACTGTAGAGTAAAATGTAGGTTTTACTTCCAGTAAACAGTTAAGCAAAGTCTAAACACAGTCCAAGTCATTTACTGTTAAAGCAGTCAGTTTTTAGTCCAGGGATAATCAAAAACAGTTCAGTAAATAGACTCACATCAAATCCAAGAATAACTATGATCAGTAACATTCAATAAGAAAAAATGCAGGAATAGCAACACTCTCAGCAACAGAACAGAACAACCCAGATTTCTGGCTCCATCTTATGGCCATTTGAGGAATCACATCCAATTACAATTTTAGCATTCCCTTAAAGAGACAGTATTAAAATGTCTATCCTGGTTTATATATTTTCCAACCCAACTGTTAGGTGACTTACATTCCTAACAATTCCAAAAGCACATTTTTTGTCTTTACAAGTGATATGCATTTGTGTACAAAATATGTATGACTGTGGGTTTTGGAATATTGGTATTCTCTGGAAGGGCTCCCGGTAGTTATAAAAAATTATATTGTATTTCTTTCCTTCTGTCTGTATATTTAGGACCTATTCTTTCTGAAGTTGAATGCACTTTTTGATCTAATTTGCATGCTGTTTTTCAGTGCAAATGACATTCATTAAATTCCTTCCCCAAAAGTTTTTTTTTTTTTTAAGAGGAATTTTTATCAAAATTGCAAAGCATTAATTTTCCTCTNATTAAATTCCTTCCCCAAAAGTTTTTTTTTTTTTTAAGAGGAATTTTTATCAAAATTGCAAAGCATTAATTTTCCTCTTCATGCCTCTTCTTAATTATGAACCTTGCCAGCTGCTGCTATTACTTTGCATTTGAATGTATCTTGCAGCTTAGATACAAAAATTCCATTAATATTTGTGACTTGGGCCTTATACATGCAATGCATACTTCCCTAATATATCATGCAAAATAGAAAAGGGAGCACTTAATTTTTACCTTACATAAAATCATGAACAGTAACTGATTATGTGCAATCAGAAAGACTAATGATTGTTGAAGTAATCAAGAAACACTGGTATTCTAATTTTATGGACTGTGGTACATAAATACACAGTATTTAATTTAGAATCTCATCACCTTTTCAAAATGTGTTTGCACTATAGAGAAGTAATTAAATTGTACATTCATTTGCAATTATAAAAGAAACTGCTCTTTGGATACAAAATATACCTTTTGCAACTGTGTTGGGACTAGGCAGCCTTTTACATTTTGGGATTTCAGTTATTGAAAGCAAAAGTGAAAGTAGTAGATAAAATACATTGATTACCATAATATGATCAATGTCCATATTTTCCTTTTTATGCCGTAATTTAGAAGGAAGAGGAAACTCGGTTACGAGAAGTCCAGATTCGACTGGAGCGTGAAAAACATTTCCAAAAAGAAGAACAGGAGCGCTTCGAAAGAAAGAAGGTAATAGAAATCTGTTCTTGCAGAGAGCCAGATGTATATTTTCATGTGACCCACCCAGTGAATACAGATTAAACCAGGGCTCTTCAAACTCAACAGCTTTAAGACTTGTGGACTTCAACTCCTAGAATTCCTCCTCCAGTCATGTTAACTTCAATTCTAGGAATTGAAGTCCACAAGTCTTAAACTTGCCAAGTTTGAAGACCCTTGGATTAAACAGATAATCAGAGTTGGAAGGGATCTTGTAGGTTATCTAATCCAACCCCCTGCCCAAGGACTTAAGGACTAAAATAGTTTTACAAACCTTTTGGAAGCATTCTGTTCCATGCAATTGCAATCAGAGTTATGTTTGCTGTTTATAATGCCACCTTTAGCATTATAAATAAAACATTTAAAAATGCCATTTTTGCACATAGCTGCTCAACAAAGCATCCATGAAGGGGAGTCTTTTCTGATTTAGAACCCATTGCCAAACTTCCAAATCACGGGAAGAACCTACAGGAATCTACATGAATCAGGTAGCCTCTTGCTTTCATGTATGATCACAAGCTTATAAAGAACACCCCCAAAGAGATTCATGATGCGATGGATCAGTTTTGAGTTACCTCTTTATTAACATATCATACGCTTCATACTGTAGGTTGGTTTACATCACAGGCAAACTTCCATTGCCACTAGTCTCACATAGTGAGATAGTTTTTATTTATTTATTTATTTATTTATTCCCATAGTTTGGGAATAAAAAGTGTTTACTTAAAGTGGAGAAGTTTACCCATCCCTGCATTTGTCTAAAATGGAGACAATAATGGATTGGAGGAGGGAGCGAATAAATGTAAGTTGATCTGATTTCTGAAAAAGACAAGGGTTGCAGGAAGCTTACAAAGAAGATGTTTGCTCATTTGCTCACTGATCACCTATGCTGCTATTGTTGATGCTTCCTCCTCCAGTTGATTCCAAGGAGGATAAGTAGCTTATTTTGTAAAAATTTGTTGCAGGCAAGTTGGTGGAGGAAGAGGTGGCAGTGATGAAATAACTGTAGCATATACTGGAGATGAGTATGTTCATAATTAATGTAGCTAAATCTGTTCTCCAGTGAAAACATCTTAGAAAGGTCTGTTAAGAGTCACCTCTCCATCTGAAGTTAAGGGAACATGGAGAAGACGACAGTCCTTCTTTGCAGCAGCTCTCACACATTGGAACTCTTTAGCACCAAATTTTTATAAAGCTTCCTCAGTCAGGGCATCTAGAAGATAATTGAAAGTTTTATTTTTCCAAGTTTAATTAACTAATAGTTATCAGCATCCAACTTGGGGGATTATGATTTTTCATATCATTAGCATATTATAACTTTCCCACAGTTTTTTGCTTGAGGTGGCCCATAAAAATGTAAAATAAATTAATAAATATTATAAACTATGGATAAATCTGGAAGATGTTAATTATAAATATTCTTTTTCTTTATTATGTAGCGTCTTGAGGAAATTATGAAAAGAACTAGGCGATCAGAACCTGTGGAAAAGGTATGTATGGAAGTGTCTATGGAGATTCTCAGTCATCTAAGTCATGGTTGTCTCACAGGTGCTTTTTTCAAGAGGTAAGAAGCTTCTTTGGATGAGAAGCAAAACATCTTCAAAGAAAAACCAGGAAGTCCAGTTGCCTCTTGAAAAAAGCACCTTTGGGATGGTATGTATGGACTTTTTTCCTTTTTCAGAAGTATATTTTCTATTTATTTATCTTCTAAGGAATAGATGTTTATATAAAATCTTTTTTATTTTGCAGAAATCAGATGAGCAGCAGAATGGACTGATAGCAAAAGAAATAGGTATTACTTTTGATAGGTATTTAGTTTAACACTGAAACTTACTCAGAGCATGGATAAGAAAGAAGTAATACATCATGTAAACATTAATAACCTGGTTGTATTTAATGAAAAGTCAGTGATTTGACATTTGAATCCTTGTAATGCCGTATTATTCCATTGTATCATTATATATAGAATGAAACATTAGCGCTGTGATTTTGCAGTGATAAATAAATCAAGTTCTATATCATTAGTTTTAATCATTACTGAGAAAATACTAAACTATATCATTTTCTGATCAAAATTACAGTTTTGTTAACAATTGAGCTACTGAAATAAAATCCTTACTTCTGTTTTAGGAAACAATTGAAATGTTAGCTCACTATTTACCTGGTATGATTTCTGAGCAAACAAGCTGTAAAAGGAAGTGTTTTATACAAGGCTATTATAAAATGAACCCTGTTATTATATGGATATTGCATTTTTCATTAGTACTAAAAAGGAATTGATTTTTCAGAATTCAGATAGAGATCCCTGAAATTTCTCTTGGCTCTTGCCTTAACATCATTCTATATTAAGAAATAGGCATAGGAAGTTGTCTTACAGTGGGTCAAGTGATTAATCTAGCTGGCTCACTATGACCTCCATGGGAAAACAGTAGCTTTCCAGGAAACAGTCTATTCTCTCCCAGCAATACTGAATATTATATTTAGGATTGCATGCAACTACTCTCCAAAAGACCATTTTGAGAAGGGAAAAGATGCTTCTCTACGCAATCTTGTGTTCTCCATTCTGCTCCATTAAATGAATATGGTTTTACAGACCATTTTGTTTTCCTTTTACTAGAGAGCGGTCCTACACCTCTGTTAAGCCCTGTAATGGGTTCTCAGGTTCAGTGTATGGCAGAAACTCCACGCAATGGGGAAATGGTACTTCATACACCTGTGCTCATTTCTCACCAGCCTAGAGTAAACTTAGACAGGTAAGAAACATGATCTCCCCCTCCCCTTCTGTTCAGTTGAGTCCAGTTCTCAGAACCTGCCTGGAATATTCCTTGTAGTGTTTTGGGTCAGGATTTTCAGAAGTAGTTTACCATTGCTTAGGGTTAAGAGAAAGTGACTGGCCCAAGGTGACTCAGCTGGCTTTGTGCCTAAGGTCTATCTGGATAGATAGAAACCTATCTCCTGGTTTCTAATCTGGGTCCTTAATCACTACCCAAACAGGCTATCAACATGATCCTAGTATGGAGAAAAAAATCACTGGTGAGTTTTAGAAGTTTTGTTTTCTTGAAATTAACTTGTATATTAAATTTAATTATTTCCCTTAGCTGTAGGTGTTTATTGTTTCAATTATCTATTATTTCTCTTAAATATTCAAGGAAAAGTTTAGTGTCAAAATGTTTTGCTGTATCATACATATTGTTTCTCAATAAGCTAAAAAAAAAAGTAAATAAAACATTTGAAAACATTGATGTTTGGGAACCAAGATCATATTATATCAGAATTAACAAGAAATAAAGCCCCTTTTCATCTCCATTCTTGCATTATTGGGGAAAAGGGTGTCCCAATTGTCAGCCTGACAGAATAGTTGCATAGATTTAATATCTGCTTTTCAATATAGAGAAAAGATTGCTTTTCACATGAGACTTAGCATCACCTCAGTGTTTTAGCAACCTTAGTAGCCTCATGGAATAAAACAAAGGCAAATATATCCAAACCTTTCTTGTGTTTCTTGATAAGTTTGTCAGCCCAGCCCACTTCACAGGAGAAAATAGGAGGAGGAGGAAGTATTATATTTGTTTGCCATCTTGATTTACTATTATAAAATAATAAAGGCAGAATTTTAAAAAAATCAAAGAAATAAAAATTATGTCACAGTTTTATTAGGCACCGTATAAGGAAATTTTGCAGAAGTAGAATTAAAGATGTGGAAGAAGACACCAATTTCAACCTGCAATATAACTTAGTCTATGTTTCCTATTTTTTGCATTTTTTTTAGTAGTATTACAAATATTTTTGCAATATTTGCATTTAGAATTGTACATTTTTTCTTGGCATTTAGTATGCTAATTCAAATATAATTTGTATATTGACTAAATAATACCATTTGTATTTGTTTGATAATACATGGATGCCATTCAAAGTTAAGTCTAATAACCATCAGGAACCACAATATAAATATCCAATTATTTAATTTTATTATGTTATTTATGAATGTGATCCCACTTAAGTTTTATATGTGAAGAAAAAGGTCAAGGTTTGGTTGGTATGTCAATTGAATTAAGCACACCTCCTGTTAATATTTATCCATATGGGTAGTAATGCTATCTCCATCATTAGATGAAGTTGAATATAGATTTTGTTTCCAAAACATTACTTAAATTTGTCTGCATCACGGCCTAAAATGTTTTTGGTAAACTAAGCCGACAATAAATACAGATATAATTTAAAAAGCATTGGATTAAAATAGTCCTATAAACATCTGATTTGTTATCTGTAAGTTATGTTACCTATTGATGTATTTCAGTAATCTCAACCCACAAAAACATTCAAATGAAAATGGAGTATCTATGCAGGATGAAAACTTTGAAGAGCTCATCAGTTTACCCATGGGAATAAAACCTCCCAGATTGGATGTCATGAGTCCTGAAGAGGAAGATAGCTCTGATATTCCTTTGACTCCCATCTTGGCCTTTGAAGAGAATGGGGCACAAGGGTCATTGCCTCAGGTAGACAATGTTCAAACACCTCAGACAGCAGGTAAGTTTGCTGTATTTCTTCTAACTTGATTGCCCTGGAATGAATCTAGCAAATGCCTCATTTGAGTATATTAAGAGCAAAGAATAAAGGGTTATAAAATCTGCAATAAACATATTAATCTTCATTTTTAGAGCAATCTGCATCTAGAATAGGACAGAGAGAGAAAGAAGCTTGATTTGAATTGCACTAGGCTTGTACAAATCAGGGCACAGATCTGAATTTCAAACTATTTATTTAAAAAATTGTTTCAATTATAAAATTTATTTCTGATACAAAAGCAAGTTTATTAAGGGATAAATAGACTTTTCGTAAAAGTAAGAAAAAGCAATGCTTCTGCAACACATATATAAAAATATTGATTTTAATATGTGCTGGGTTTCCTTCCTTATAAGATATTTCAGTGAAAATTTTCTACTCTGGTTCATAACCCTAGGTAATAGGAACTTTATTCAGTTTATGTGATATTACCATAGAATGGAACTATTTCTGCACTTAATAATTGGTGCGTGGATCCTGAATTATTGTCCCATGAGAGGAATCCACTCTGATGCAATGGTGGCATCATCAACAGGACAGAATGAGTGATATTTTTTTGCCAATTCCTCCTCCTTCCTACAGGCCTACTTCCCACAATGTTTTAGTTGTTGTTTCAACCCTTTCAGCAGGTGTTCAGAACATATAGGAGAGCTTCAGAGGGAACAGGAATTGGCGGATATTATTTCTCCTGTTCCACTCATGAGAACTTTTTACATGCAGTTCCAGTCTTTGGAACTAATAAGATCCATCTCCAGGGGTGGGATTCTACAGGCAAACTGATAGATCAGAGGATCATCTGAGAGCGAACCAGTTCGGTTTGCTCCGACGATCATCTGTTGAGCCCACACGCCTACCTGGGCTCTAGGCTGTGCTTTATATCTTATTTTTCAAGCTCAGCTGATTTGTGGATTGCTGCCCATCAGCTGTTTGACAGGGATTGCTGGAGAAGGTCATTAGCATGCGCTCACCGAACTGATTGTTACACTGGTTAAATTGCACCCCTGTCCATCTCCTGTCAGCATGATCATCATCCATTGACAGGACTGTTTGTACTTTTGTACAAGAACCATTGCTAATGATTTCTTTATTGGCTTTCCTTTGTAGAAGTTGTCAGAGATCTTCTTACAAATTATTATCAAAGGTGAAGAAAAAGCCTTCTGAAGCCATTGGGATTTCTTTTCCATGCTATGAAGGAGTGTTATATTTTTGGTCACTCTGGAATTTTCTAAAGATTTCTTGCTTTCTTTTTTCTTTTTCTAAAGAAAACAGGTAGTAAAACCAGCAGAATATATTGGAAATAGATTTGAATTGCCTTTCTATCACTAGAACTCACTACTAGGGGAGAATTGTGTCTTCTATTTCAAAAACTGCTTCATGTAGCATCATTGATATTTTCACCAATTCTTGAAGAAAAGGGTAACTAGTTTAATAATAACAGGATGCTTGAGATAATGGGCCTGTTGGTTTTGACTTGTTTTGAAGATGGGTAGTTTTAAAAGGCACACTGTAAAATCAGCAAATAATCTTACATTTTACTGATTCAATACTTGAAAAGTAAACACCTCACTGCTCTACAGGGAGGGGCTTTGGGGTGTTTTTTTTTTGTTTAAACCTGTTGGTTTAAATATTATTGCAGAGAACTATTAACTATGGAGGCAAAATATAGCCTTCTGTATCAGGTTCTTGTAAATGTAATTCCTAAATGGACATTCTGTATATTTAGCCATCACTATGCTCTTCTCACATTTTCTTTTACAAATAACATGACAGGTTTTAAAATGTGAAAAAATTGAAAGCATTATTTTTTCATAGGTGAAATAAAAAAAAAAGCCTATTGTATCTTAGATAATGTATTTATTAATTTTGTTGAGTACAAAATAAACAATAAAAACGTGGCTATAATTAACAATGCAAGTGTGGGTTTTCTTCATTTATCGAGTCTAGCAGGCAGTTCAGCAAATAAAACAAAGCTTTCTGGCTTAATGTCATTCTCTGCATTCAATGAGCTTTTTCTAGACTTGGAAAATGAAGATGCAGCTAATGTACCCAAAGGTAAAGGTTCCTCTCGCACATTTATGCTAGTCATTTCCAGCTCTAGGGGGCAGTGCTTATCCCTGTTACAAAGCCAAAGAACCAGCAGTGTCTGAAGACGTCTCCGTGGTCTTGTGGCTGGCATGAATAAATGCCAAAGGCGCACGGAATGCTGTTACCTTCCCACCAAAGTGGTCCCTTTTTTTCTACTTGCATTTTTACATGCTTTTGAACTGCTAGGTTGGCAAAAGCTGGGACAAGTAACGGGAGCTCATTCTGTTATGTGGCGCTAGGGATTCGAACTGCTGACCTTTTTGATTGACAAGCTCAGCTTCTTAGCCACTGAGCCACCGTGTCCCCAGTGTATCCATAACGTTCTCCATATCGTACAGGCTGAATAGGAAATGTTACTGAAGTCCTGTCCTGATGTCTGGAGGCCATTAGAGTTGGATAGGGAAGAACAGTTTAGGCTGAATTCAAGCGAGAATGGTGTTAGATTCAGAAGCCCCCAATACCTGAGATAGTTCATCTTTGATTCTAAGGCACTAAGACCTGATCTGTTTGATATCATATTGTTGCAGAATGGTGATTACATGATATAGATGATATTCAGTTTGGGAAGTCTAATGAGGGAGCCAAGAGTTGGTGTTCCTACAATCTAATGGGAGGAACAGATTCAACAATCCTTGAGGAACACAGCCCATTCATAGAAGAAATGCTGCATATGACTCAGATGACCATTTGCATCTCAGGAGGCTGTTCTCATTCTTCTGTGTCCTGTGACATTCTTCTCTAAAATATTATTTTCTTATAACACTTTATGTTGCTTCCTATAAACAAGATTCTAACAATTTAAAAATCCAATTTAATAAGAGATGAAACCCATATGGGCATTTCCAGCTATAAAGTGGCTAGAAGAAAGTATGTTTTGTTTCTTGTGGAAAATGTGTTTCACTGCCATTGTGTGTCCTGCAGATCAATCTTCAATATGCAAAGGCAGAAAACAAAAGCTTTCATTTTTTTTACCATGTTTGCAGACAACTGTAGAATCACTCAAAAATATATTAGATGCAAACTTTGCACATGGCTTCCAGACATTTGATTCTAGTAGCACAAAGAAAGCAGTAATCTTCTATGTAAATATTCAGGGTTTTTTTTCAATAAGATACAATAATCGATTTAATTTAGATGTAAGAGCTGGAATAAGTTAAGAGCTCTTGAACATATGCGCTTCACATATGTATAGAAACAGGTTCTGAATAGCTTTCTTTGTGCAACTAGGTACAGTATGTCCTCTTTGGTGGATATCTCCATGTCACCCAAGTTATTTTTCTACTTACAGAGCATTTTAACACAAATATGTACATAAATAGAAACCTTTGGAACCAGCAACTGTCATTTACGGAACCACCTGTCTCCCATTATTTCTGCCTGTTCCACATGTTCTAATATGATGCTCTAGCTCCCTTCTCTGAAGTCATATCAATTAATGAGCCAAGGACGTGATTATTCAGTCATGCCTATATACAAATATACAGCATCTTAAAGCAGTCACAACACTCAACCATTTTACATAAATACATTTTTTTCTAGAAATGCCCATTTTAATAAAAACTTCACAAATTTAGATTGGAAACCTACATATGCATAATTATTTGCTAGCAGAGATTTCTTTTTTCCATTTCAAGGCTCTTAAAACAATCCTATTTCAGTTTTTTAAAATAGGAATGTTGTCAAGGTTTATTCCAGGGCAAGATTATCTATATCTGCAGAGATCTGCAGATTACAAATCAGCAAGGCTGGTGCTAAATTGCAACATTTGTATGACAGAATAACGTTTAGATTGGTCCGTCTGTCTTGCATCTGTATAGTAGAACAATCTTTTAAGACTGGTCCATGAATGCATCAAAATAATGAACCAGCCATCTTAGATAAGACAACAGTGGCAGATTTTTGATATCATTCCAAACCCAATCATTTTCAATGGATTTTGTTTACATGCCTTGTGATGGAGGAAATGTCCCTTCATTTCTACCCAATAACTGGCATCATAATTTATGTATGTAGCTGTTGTAGATTTATCCACGGCTGCTCCTTTAAACTTGAGAGGCCAATATCTTACCTCAGCTGCCTATTCAGGAGCTAATGATCTCCATTCTGACTAATGATATGCAGGCTGGAAGTGTCTCTCATGCATCCATATGTCCAATAGCATCAGTGAGAAGCTCTTGCATAATTTCAGTTTGTTGACAGATTTCATCAAGGTGCTTCTTCAGTTCACTGTTACTGAATGCTGCCAGAAAGTCTGGATCTTCATATAAGAAAAAAAGTGTTCAGATATTGGAGCTTTTTAAAATACCTGCACTTCTCATGTGGGAAGGTACACCCTTTTACACTTGTCTATACATTTATTTGACATTGGATTGGTAGTATTATCTAAGGATTTACATTCAATCTATAAAATTCTAGACCATGAAATACAGGCCAACTTTAAATTATTTATGTGTAAAATCTGCTTTGATGTTACAATTTTTCAAGATCCTGTTAAGAAATTCATGCATATTCCTGTTTCTTATACATCATACATCTGTTCAACAAGCCTCAAGAGAACCTGTTTCCACCTTTCTCAGTCAGAAATATGACAAACTTTCAGGCATTATGATGTGTCTCGTGTCCATCAGTCAGCCTCCCACTTTCCACTGTTTAACCTCTTATAAAGATCCAAGCTTCCCTTTGGATCTTCTGTCAAAAATAACTCTGAAAGTCACCACCTAGCTGGACCTCTAATACATTGCATTTTTGGTGATTCTATTTGGCTTGGTTTCACTCTCTTGAGTCTTCCCCAACTAAAATCCTATAAGGGTACATCTTGAGTTCTTTACTACTGCTAATAAAAATAGTTGGAAAAAATTCAGGAAACTAGAATCATGAGATTATTGATGCTCCTTTTCTAAAAATATTTTTAGAAGTATAAAATATGTGACAATGAGAATGAACTTCTACACAAGTCTGATGAAAATATCAGTGAACTTTATAAAGCTGGAGTTTGTTTACATTACTAGAAGCAATAAGGACTCAAATCCTAGTAAAATCTAGTGAGCCTAGTTATTATGCTAGACACCACATAAAACTCCTGGGATTTAATTTGGACCACTATTTTATTTTATTGGAAAGACTTTTTTAAATCATAGAAATCCATACCTTTCTGTAATGCACAGAGAGTGGTTATGCCCAAATGCTGAAAACGAATCTCCCGGTGAATAAGATACTTCATCAGATATTGCTGAACCTGGTTTATGTGAGTTTTTAACAGAGACACTATCTCCTCTATGCAATTGATATGGAGAACAGAAAAGAAATACAGAACAGAATCCATTAGTTATACTGCACTATTAAAACAACTTCCTTCTGCTTGTGATGACTGCTACTGCTTGCTTTTCTGGTTACTAATTTGTTAAGCTAAGTATATTTTAATATTGAAAATTTATAAATGTAGTTTACTATAAAGTCTTGCATTACAGCAAGCAGAGCTCTGTGCTCCAGCCCCAATTCTTTTATTTTGTAAAATAAAAATGCAAGTGCGAAATCTCCTAAAGAGCTTCATCTACTTGGAAATTAAAGCACAGTGGTAATAATACTACATAATTGTGTAGTAAATGTCTTCTAGACACAATTAGTGCTTGTGTACATGTAATAATAAATGCGTTATTTTAAGAATGGGAGTTACAGAGGCTTTATACCACAATGATTTTTCAAAATAAACATCACTTCAACTTGCAGCAGTACATCGATCAATATTTGAGCAGTGATAGCATATTTAACAGGAATTGTTTCCTTATGGAAGATTCTATTACAATGGCACAAAATGTTTAATTGCTGTTTTGGAACTATTTGCTTCACTCTCTCAAACAAATTTTCATATTTAAATTAGAAAAATAAGGGCTCCAGGCAAGGAGGCCAAATGTGGTCAGGCGCAAACTACCTGCCTGATGTTCATTAGATTTACATTATTAGTATATTATAGGAAAATAGATTATCATCTAACTGTAATTCATTCATTTAATAAGTCTTTAAGAATCCCATTATACTCTGAGAATGATATAAATAAAGGGATTTGCGCTTCAAGGCTCAAGCTGTTGTCCTTTTTCTTTTTTAACCCAACACATTTCATCACTTGAATTTGAATTTATATTTTCATTAGGCTGAAAATATACACTGCTCAAAAAAATAAAGGAAACACAAAAATAAGACATCCTAGACCTTGAATGAATGAAATATTCTTATTACTTTGTTCATTATGTAGTTGAATGTACTGACAACAAACTTACACAAAAATTATCAATGGAAATCAAATTTAGCAACCCATGGAGGTCTGTATTTGGACTTATACTCAAAATTAAAGGGGAAAAAACCACTACAGGCTGAGCCAACTTTGATGTAATGTCCTTAAAACAAGTCAGAATGAGGCTCAGTAGTGTGTATGGCCTCCACGTGCCTGTATGACCTCCCTATAACGCCTGGACATGCTCCTGATAAGTGGCGGATGGTCTCCTGAGGGGTGTCCTCCCACACCTGGACTGAAGCATCCCCCAACTCCTGGACAATCTGGTGCAACGTGGCGTTGGTGGATGGAGCGAGACATGATGTCCCAGATGTGCTCAATTGGATTCAGGTCTGACGGAACGGGCGGCCAGTCCATCATATCAATGCCTTCGTCTTGCAGAAACTGCTGACACATTCCAGCCACATGAGGTCTACCATTGTCTTGCCTTAGGAGGAACCCAGGGCCAACCGCACCAGCATATGGTCTCACAAGGGGTCTGAGGATCTCATCTCGGTACCTAATGGCAGTCAGGCTATCTCTGGCGAGCATATGGAGGCTGTGCAGCTCCCTAAAGAAATGCTACCCCACACCATTACTGACCCATTGCCAAACTGGTCATGCTGGAGGATGTTGCAGGCAGCAAAATGTTCTCCACAGCGTCTCCAGGCCCTGTCACGTCTGTCACATGTGCTCAGTATGAACCTGCTTTCATCTGTAAAGAGCACAGAGTGCCAGTGGTGAATTTGCCAATCTTGATTTCTCTGGCAAAATGCCAAATGTCCTGCACAGTGTTGGGCTGTCAGCACAACCTCCACCTGTGGACATTCAGGCCCTCATACCACCCTCATGGAGTCTGTTTCTGACTGGTTTGAGCAGCCACATGCACATTTGCGGCCTGATGGAGGTCATTTTGCAGTGTTCCTGTTCCTTGCACAAAGGCAGAGGTAGAGGTCCTGATGCTGGATTGTTGCCCTTCTACAGCCTCCTCCACGTCTCCTGATGTATTGGCCTGTCTCCTGGTAGCCCCTTCATGCTCTGGACACTACGCTGACAGACACAGCAAACCTTCCTGCCACCACTCACATTGATGTGCCATCCTGGATGAGCTTGCACTACCTGAGCCACTTGTTGTGTGGTATAGATTCCGTCTCATGCTACCACTAGAGTGAAAGCACCGCCAGCCTTCAAAATGAGCAAACCATCAGCCAGAAAGCATGGACCTGAGAAGTGGTCTGTGGTTACCACCTGCAGAACCACTCCTTTATTGGGGATGTCTCTCTGCTAACTGCCTATGCTTTCCACCTGTTGTCTATTCCATTTGCACAATAGCATGTGAAATTGATTATCAATCAGTGTTGCTACCTAAGTGGACAGTTCTGATTTCACAGAAGTGTGATTGACTTGGAGTTACATTGTGTTGTTTAAGTGTTCCCTTTATTTTTTTTGAGCAGTGTAAATATCACTCCCTGTTGATACATACCATGCCTTATGAAGTGTTTGATCATAAAAGCAGCTTGGAATGAAAGCTCGGTTTGGTCCACCTGGTTAGCTAATTTCACCAAATGACTTATCAATGGTTCATCCATCAATGGTACAATATGCGTCGTGGCTCCTTCTAATAGTAAAAGGAAAGATTTAATAAGAAATTAAAAGACAAATGAACAGACCCCAACAGAATAGAGAAAGAACAGGGGTGTCAAACCTGTGGTGTCACAGCAGTATCATGTGACATATTGGGACTTTCCCCTTTGCTAAATTGGGCGTGGGTGTGGCCAGCGTGTGACACATCCGGGCCGTGGGCCATGTGTTTGACAGCCCTGCTGTAGAGCATTTGAAATAAATACATTGAACCACAGAGTCAAATACTTCATAGGCCTCACAATTGGTGGAGAAATTAAAACCTGAACAGAAGGAAGTATAGCCTTTCCTTATACACATTCAGCAAAGGTTGCTCACCATCTCCTTCAGTAATTGGCATCATTGTTCAATTGGTCTTCTCATGAGGAAATTTTTTCTTAACATTTAAATGGAAACTGTACTTCGGAACAGAAACTTAAAAACATTGATCTATGTCTCACACTCTGAAATGATAAAAAACAGGTCTTGAACTCCTCTGCAGGATCCATTCATGTACTTGAGGAAGGCTATCACACTTCAATCAGGCATCTCTTCATAAAAGGGATCACACCCAGTTGCCTCATAAGACTTACTTTATTGTCCGTTCCAGTTCCAATTACTATAACCGTGATGGCGAACCTATGGCACACATGCTGGAAGTGACATGCAGAGCCCCTTCTGCCGGCACATGAGAGGTCGCCCAGAAGAGCCCCACTGCGCATGCATGCACGCCTCCCGCCAGCCAGCTGATTATTGGGTATCTGCTATGCGTGCAGGGGTGGAATTCTACCGGTTCACACCTATTCTCTAGAACTGGTTGTTAACATTCTAAGCAGTTCGGAGAACCAGTTGTTAGAAGAAATTACTGGTCTAATCCTGTAAGGAAGGCAGGAAGGAAACATTCTGGTGTTTCTTACAGAAACTGCCTCTCCGTTAACCCTTATTACAATCTTGGCAGGATTAGACTTCCTGTCTCTGGAACATCTCTGGAGTTTTTTTTCCTTCCTTTGCTGGTACTTTTCTTGTGTGGAGTGACCATTCCAAGTTACAATGGCACTGAAAAAAGTGACTTATGACCATTTTTCACACTTATGACTGTTGCAGCATCCCCACACTCATGAAAGGCCAGGCAAGGAGATACATGCCTCGATGTGAGAGATATTGAGTTGGCCATATCCAGCCAATAATATGACCACCAAGCCATGTCCACCCAGTCACATATATGTAAATATATGTATGTTTTAGAAGTTTGAGTTTAAAAAAAAAGGATTACAGAAAGAGTATCCAAGCAAATATGCTTTTCCTTTTAAAACCAGCGAGCACTTTAGAAATACTTGGTAATCTAAATATTTTGTTAATGACTGAAATCTGAGTTTGTTTTATTTTAAAATTATGTTTGCTTTATTGATTAATTCCTTCAAGTTATTGCTGATCTCTGGCAACTGCCTGGAATAATCCCTGCAGATCAGAGGTGGTATTCAGCAGGTTCTGACCAGTTCTGAAGAACTGGTAGCAGAAATTTTGAGTAGTTTGGAGAACCGGCAAATACCACATNGTTCTGAAGAACTGGTAGCAGAAATTTTGAGTAGTTTGGAGAACCGGCAAATACCACATCTGACTGGAGATTTTACAGTATCCTTCCCCTGCCATGTCTACCAAGCCACACCCACAGAACCAGTAGTAAATTTTTTTGAATCCCAGTAGTAATTTGTTTTTGAAATTTTATTGCATATCCCTGCAGATCTCTTGACAAGATTTTAGAAGTGGTTAGCTGTTGCCTCCTTCCTGG
Organism: Laticauda laticaudata; assembly: GCA_004320025.1. Taxonomy (NCBI): domain Eukaryota; kingdom Metazoa; phylum Chordata; class Lepidosauria; order Squamata; family Elapidae; genus Laticauda; species Laticauda laticaudata. Next base: position 139,686 of record BHFT01003895.1, on the reverse strand, counting down.
AGCTGAGTGTGTGACTGGCGCAAGGTCATCCAACTGGTTTTGTACCTGAGTCTGCCAGTTTTTAGCCTGGTGCATTAGTCACTATACCAAGCTGGCTCTCCTATTTAAATTAAATGTAAATATATTTCTATTTAATTTAATTTAAATTCAATAAAGTTCTTATCTTACATCATATCTTATTTATATTTTTACCCCAAGTATATGGCTTCTCATAGGCTTCCAATAAACTTGTCATCTGTGTTATGCAGGAGATCAAAACTTACATCAACATCAATGTTCAATGCCAGAAAAAAGGCTTATGCATCTATGCAACAGCATTAAAGCCCCCCTTACCATGCTTCATCAGTTCAGCAAGACAAGATATCACACAGAAAAGGGAATCTTCTCGTAAATGGGCACTATGGATAGTTTGAAGAAGACCTTCAACACATGGGCTTTCTAAGATTTTCTGTAAATCATACACAAAAGATACTATTTCAGTCTGGCAAACCTCTTTCACGCTATAAAAATTGGCATCATGAATAAAAATAAACAGGGTAGTTTTATGGCATATATCAGATTCATTCAAGAATCAAATTAAACTAAAACTTGCCTCTGCCCCAGTTAACATTGGATTTAATTTTTAGAACTGGATAAAGGATATAGGATGAGGGATAGATAATAATCATACAAAATATCAATATGTGTGCAATAACCAACTGCGGTTGCATTGTTTTCTTTCTTAAAACATTTATGGCATACGTGGCCTCCAAATTCTTTTATTAGTTCCAAATACAAAAAGAGATCTCCAACACTTTTAGACCCATCTTGTATTTGGTACTCCATTTGGTACATGAACTCCAGAAAGCAGATTTGAGGAAACCTGCAACATTTTATAAAAGCAGGTGGAGAGATTAACATGAGAAGAAAGCATGCAGGTAGATGCATTGCTTGATAATGTAACTCTCTTTCCTCCTATATATGTTGTTTAAATAAGAACTATTATAGTACAAAATTTATTTAGTGCTCTGATACTCTGTCATTTTTCACTGTGAAACTAAACCATTTTTTAAAGCACCATAAGGATTTTCAAAATATTTCCCAAAATTGATGAGACCAGTTTAGCTCTAGCAATTCTCTACACAATGTGCTCCTCAGGAAATTTAGCACTTGTAAAATCCATTGCTGTAGATTTTCCAGTGGGTGCTATATTGTCCATGACGGAAATCCGTTCCATCGTGATAGCAATAGTCAGATTTGAGATCAATACGGGCTGACCGTAATACAGTTCATAGTTTGCTGTAATTAATTCGTTCAAACTATAGCAAAAAGAAAAAGAAATAAGTACATTGTCCTTTTAATCTGAATTTTAAATTGATTTCTAGTACTGGTATCTTTCTAGGTGCATTTCAAAATGATGGCTGTGGCATAATGTTTTTAAGGGTAGTAGGGCCAATATATGGAGAGGGGGGACTATATTTCCTGTATAAATCAATTCTCTTAAATGGATATTAGAGGACCAGATATGGAAACTAGAGGTAAACCTTTTATAAATACCATGCCTTTGGAAAGCAATGTCCAGAGATAGCTACAGAGATTGAACCTATAATCTTATAGAGATTGAGTAATGACTCCAGACACTTTATCTATATGTATAAAACTGAAATACTACTCATGCATCATCATAAAATCTCCAGAACCGTAAAGCCTACAAACTTGAAATTTGGGACATATCTTCCTCTTGGCTTCTAGGTGCTCACTAAGAAAGGATTTTTTGAAATGACCATCAGAGCATTAGTATTTCATATATCTATTATTTTACTGACGCTCTGATGCTAAGGAGTTCTACTCCACCTCCTGAAAGAAATTTTTCTTCCCAAACCCCAAAAACTTTAAACCTTAGATTGTCCATATTGAATCTCACCCCTTCCAAAGAGGTCTGTAGGGGGCATGGAATAAGCGCACGCAACGTGCCTCCTGTCCCTGTCCTATTGTTTCTTTTTATTTTTTCTTAATATGTATCCATTTCATGTATTCATAACTATGTTTACACTTATACCTATTATCTTGTAAGCGATTGACAAATAAATAAAGAAAAATAAAGAAATAAATAAAATCTGTTCCAAAAATGTAAACACAAGCATGGGAGAGGAGTTTCAGTTTCACAGCAGCAACCAGCTTTAGTACAAAACAGTTGAGCTAAAGGCCCTGTCCCACTGGCTGATGGACGCAAAAATGTATGCATAAAGGATACAGCGGACGAGCAAAATTTCAGGGGTGGCTCCATCCGTTGTCATCCGCTCCAAAAAGTGGCAAAAATTTGCATAAACAGAATGGAAAAGAACGGAAAAGAACGGACGGAGGTAGTACGTAGTGGGGATTTTAAACGGATGTTTGTAGGAAGCCTAGCGGATGAAAGCAGATGGAAGCGGATGACACATCCGCAGGGTTCCAGGGAGAATAGCGAAGCGAATGCATAGCGGAAGGGGCGGATGCATAGCGATGATGCGGATGCATCACGGACGCCTATAGGAAGCAAAGCGGATGCATAGCGGATGTATATCGGATGCAAAGCGTTCACTGCGCATGCGGGGAGTATGAATTGTGTCAGCTCCCAGATATAAAAGGATGCAGCTCGCACGCAGTCAGCATTCAGAGGAAAGACCTGCTGCCCATACATCTTCAAAGAACACCATGGTTCGTCAGTCAGGGAAGAAGAGAAAGCCCGTGCCTACTCATGCCAGCCCTGGCAAGAAGGACAGAACCACCATCCCACCCCTGGCACTGACTCTGAAGCTGCTGGTGCTTCTCCTGCTGCTGGTGCTTGCTAGTGCTGGTGCTGGTGCTCTTGCTACTGCTGCTGTGGTGGACCAGCCCCAAGGCCCTCAAAGCCCTTCTGCTCAAGCCCTGAAGGCCCTGCTGCTGAAGGCCCTGCCAGAGGAAGGAAGAGGCCAAGGGAAGGAGAAGGGAGAGGGAAAAGTACACCGTTTCCAAGGAGCATGAGGATGAGGTGCTGGAATGGCTGAGGGAGAAAAAGTACCTCTGGAGAAAGGGCCACAGACTCTATCGCGACACCAAGAAGAAACGGCAGCTTGGAGAAGACAAGGCAGAGAGCCTGGGCTACACTTCAGATGTACTCCTTGGATGGTGGAAGCACATGCACACCTGGTATGGCAAGCTACACCTCAAAAAAATCTGGCCAGGCCACTGTCAAGCTCATTGACCGGGAGAGTTACGTCATGGCCAAGTGCAGCTTCCTGGAGGGTGAGGTCCGCCACCGAGGAAACAGCCCCTCTGACAACCCTCTCCCTCAGACAGCCCACAGACAGCCAGTCCTCTTCCAGCCAGGAACCAGCTGCCCTATTCCAGGCAGGTGTCTTCAGAAGGCCCATGGCAGAGATCCCCCAACAGCTGCACACCCATGCCGAAGAGACTTGGAGGATCCCCGTCACAAATGGAGGAAGAACGCGGCAGCCAACAGAGACCAACGGCACCCCTCTCCAGCTCCACAGGATGCAAGGAGAGAGCAGACTGGAGGGCCAGAACCACAGTGTGCTGTTTGGAGATCAGGGACACAATGAAGACCAGCACAGAATTGCTCTCTCAGCTGTCCATTGGACAGAGGATCCTGCAGCCGCCACACTTTCATCACCTACGTGAGCCACACCTTGAGGGATATGCCCAAGGCCCAGAACCAGGTGATGAAGGAAAAGATCACAGCACTTCTGCACAACCCTCAAGGCCCAGCTGAAGCTGCTCCGACCCAGTCCAGGTCTGCTCCTCCACCCCAGGCGATGTCACAGCTTCCACGGCTTTCAACAGCCCCTCACCTACAAAGGCTATGACTACCAGGACTTCCCACAGCAGAGGCAGCCCTTCCCAGTCCAGACCCAGGTTCATCGCACGCCACAGACGCCACACCTCACCCAGCTGCAGACCAGACAGCCCCACTACACTCCTCCTCTCCACCCCACAGCCAAGCCCGTCAATGGACAATCTGTCATCAGTCTTGTGCCTCATCATCCCAGGTACTTGATGAAGGGCCTCTCAACCTCACAGGACTGAGTCAGTTCTCGAGAGCTTCCTGAAAACACACATCCCCTGTTGTACTCCCGCCAATGGCACCCAATGGCGCCTCAGACCAGCACTCCAGCCACAGCCACCTCCACAGTCCCTGGCCGCTTAATAGCTGAGACCATGGACATGACTCAGAGTGACTGAGAATAGTGCCAGAGACTGAGTTGTTATTTGTTCACTTTATCTTTGCTTAAGACACTTTACTTTGTTCATTTTGCTTTTTTAATAAAGTCATACAGTTTACTTAAGACGTTATTAATAAAGGTTATCTTTGCTTAACACATTTGCTTCATTTTTTTACTTAATAAAGTGTTGGTGAAAACTTTTAAAAAATGGTTAAGGCTTTGCATGCTTGTGGGATAGGTAAGGATAGTTGTGGGATAGGTAAGGATAGTTTGTGGGATAGATGAGGATATTGTGGATAGAGAAGGATAGTTGTGGAAAAGAGAAGGATAGTTGTGGGATAGATAAACCTCCAGTGCAGCATAGTGGGACTGCATGGTCCCACCCCCCAGCTGCCACACATTATGGACCTTTTGTATCAATAACAATTTATTCATTGATCAACTCATTCCAAAATAAACAAAGCTCTTTATTAATGCCCTATTCATTGTAGGGCCACACAACATACATGGCACAATCTCATCAGTGTTATGCCACAGCTCCCAAGGAAGCATCCATTACCATCTACCATCCTGTTCTTGCCACTCCACTGCTCCAGCTGGGGAGTTGCACCAGTGTCTCAGGAGGTTGCGCTGCTTCTTCCTTCACGTGAGCTCTGTTGGGCCTTGTACATCCACAGTGTCTATCAGGTTTAGTCCTTGCCTCCATTCCCCAGGCTCCCATGTCCCCATTCCCTTGTTGATGGTCCACAAGCCTGTTCTGCAACACTGGGTAGCGGGTGCACATGAGATTGTGCAGGATGCAGCAAGCTTCCACGATGCTGCACAGTCTGTGGGTCATAGCTGCATGTTGGTGAGAAGTATCTGGAACCTGTTGGCCAGGATGCCAAAGGCGTTCTCCACCACCTGTCTTGCCCTGGACAGCCTGTAGTTGAAGATCCTCTCTTCACGGTGAGGTACTTGAACTGTATGGCTTCATGAGGTAGGTTCTGAGGGAGAAGGCGTCATCATCAACGATGAAGTAGGGCACATTTTGTGTGTCATTGGGCAGGGGTCTGGATCTGGAAAACCCATGATGAGGTTCGTGTTTCAGCCCATCCTTGAGGTCACTGGCGTTGTATACTTGGCTATCTGAAGCTGACCCGTTGCCTGAAGCATCGATGTACATGAAGTTGTAGTCAGCATCAACCATGGCAAGAGGATGATACTGAAGAAGCCTTGTAGTTGAAATAAGTGGACCCTGAGTTGGCTGGCGCTTTGCAGGCCACGTGCTTCCCATCTATGGCTCCAACGGTGTGGGAAAGTTCCACCTCTGATACCACTCTTCTGCAACTTTCTCCAGCCTTGTTCAATGGTGGGACACTTGAGGAGCTCCTCCACGTATCCTCCGATGATGGCTGCACCACTTCTCTGACCACTTTGCTGATGGTGTTGTGTGGCACTGCCCTCCAGGCATACTGCATTTTTTTGTATGTGGTTCCAGAGGCCAGGTGGCGCAGAGTCAGTGCCACCTTCAGTCCAGGGTCCAGGCTGGGACAGAAGTTGGTGCTCAGCTTGGTCAACCTGGGTCTCAGATGCTCTCCAGTTCGTCAAACATGACTGGTGGCATCCTCATGAAGTGATGGAATGCACGAGGTCTTCATTCTTCAGCTCCACCATCAACTGGTCATACAGTCCAAACTCCATTCTTCTCAGATCGATCGTCGGACCTACACAGCTCTTGGAACGTCTCCTTCTCCTTGCATAGAAAAGGTGAAACAGTCTGAACAGGACTTGGTTCTGGTGTTGAATGATCGCAGCTACCATAAGGACTGTGTGATGATCCATGGTAGAGATCAATGGATGATGTGGAAGAGCAAGACCAGGGGTGAAGAGGTCTGTATACCAACAGTGCTGAACTCATACTGAGATCCAGGTGATTTTCTCCCCCTTTTTATAGGAAATATGGTTTTCTGCTAGGTGTCCTTCTACATACTCGAGACATACTCGCAGACATCCTAATATACAAACATTTTGTCCGTTTTAATGCTTTATATATGAGATGCATCCGCTTACATCCTTTCTATTTCCGTGCTACTAACGCTGTGTAGACGTTCCGTGTACCTTTCGTTTCCTCCCTCTTTCCGTTTTCAGCTGCAGTTGAGGGGATGTCCAGAGGATGCCGAGAGGATACAGCGGACGTTTAATGGATGATAATGGACATAGAACGTTTGTTGCCCGTATATGTCGCAGATGTACATCGTATGCGGCAAAAGTTCATCCGTTCACAAAGTTTGTGCAGCTCAAAACTTATTGCACGGATAAATCTCAGTGGACGGATGCTGGAGGGATAGAGCATATGAAACACGTATGCAGTGAGTATACAACGGATGCATAGCGTTTTCCAACAGATGGCAAGCTATTTTTACCATTTTACATCCTCTTTGCATCCATTGGTGCAGTGGGACATGGGCTTTAGTTGAGGCTCCTTGCTCACACAGCAAACACTGCTTCACTTTCCAAACAGGCCTCAACTCTTTCACACACTGACAGGACGCTAGCCAGATGAATACCAGTGGATGCTGGTAGGCAGAGGCATATTTTTTCCCTTAGTTTCCTCCCCAAAACTAAGCCCGACCACATAGTTTCGTAGCGAAGCACGGGTATCCAGCTAGTTTGATATGAAATCTGGGCTTGTTTGTTTATATTGGCTGCTTTTCTCCCCTGTTCATGTGCTTCTTTTGTAAACACTCTAGACTGCACTCATAAATTATATGACTATCTACATTGTGGAAGCAAATTCCACATTGCATCTGGATGATTTGAACTCTTCCTTACCACCGAGGTCTATAGGAAAACAGGGCCTATGTGTGTCAAGTATTTTCCTCTCAGGTATATTCACAATTATTCTAGAAGCATTTCCAACTACAGACAAGATGACAAGCAGTAGTAATTATGAGCAGCCCAGATGAAAGGGGAAAGAATCATGCAACAAAGAAGACAATGAGTAAAGAAGCAACAATGTAAAGTGCTAGTATTCCAAAACAGAATGCAAAGGAGAAAGGCAATCTGAATAGCAATAAATAAGTTAATAGGAATAAGTCTGGTTTAAGAAATATCTGAAGGAAATAGCTTTATGACTTTATGATAGCAAGTACTTCATGATAGTGAAACTGAAGTTCTACAGGTAGTCATCGACTTACAACAATTCATTTAGTGACCGTTCAGAGTTAAAACGGCACTGAAAGAAATTACTTATGACCATTTTTAATACTTGTGACTGTTGCAGTCTCCCCATGGTCATGTGATTTACATTCTGATGCTTGGCAACTGGTTCATATTTATGACAGTTGCAGTGTCCTGGGGGGGTCATATGATCTCCTTTGGCAAGCTTCTGACAAGCAAAATCAATGGGGAAGCCAGATTCACTTAACAACCATGTTACCAATTTAACAACCTCAGTGATTCACTTAACAAACGGGGGGAAGAATCATAAAGTTATAAAATGGGGCAAAATGCAATTAACAAATTTTTCACTTAGTAACTTACATGTTGGGCTCAAGTGTGGTCGTAAGTTGAGGATTACCTGTAGTGCTACTGCTTTATTGAGCAATAAATAAAGTTTTCGGTAAAATAAATTCCTAGTTTCCTGCTTGCTGTCTTTACTATCTAGAACAGGGTTTTCAACCTTGGCAACTTTAAGACTTGTGGACTTTAAGACTTATAGATTTCAACTCCCAGAATTCCATAAGGCTTAAGGTTACCAAGGTTGGAGACTGCTGATCTAGAAAACAAACCTGTGATATTAACGTGCTTGAACAAAATTTCGCTGTCTCTCTGTGCGCGTGTATGAATGAGTGAGTGAGTGAGTATGAGTGTGTATGTGTGTGTTCATGTATGCATATTTGTATGTGTATGTGTAGAGTGGAGAACAGTGTATAAAATGGTCAAAGTATTTCCTTGCACTGGAACATGGGTGTCTTTTAGTTATAAATTCTGAAAGAACTGAGTCATAAAAATAACATCTTGAAAATGTTCAATTTAAAAAAAACAGTGCGAATGTATTAAAACATACCAATTCCATGTATGCTATCAGGAATATATGCTGAGAATTCAAGAAACACTTAATATTTTCATATAATATCACTCCGTTAGCTGAATTGTGAACTGAATATTTGGATCAGTATGCAAAACTGCTTGAGACTTGCCTGTATGTTTTTAGAAAGGCTGAGATTTTTGATGAGGCAAGCCATATGGCCAACAATTACTGGGTCTGTTCTCCAGGTAAACAACAGTTCCCCCAAGGTTTGCAGCATCTCATCAGACATCAGGGCATCCTGCAAAGATTAAAGTAGCACTTAAAATACAGTAAGAGCACTTTTAAAATAACAATCTGTGTGGGATTAACACAAATTTACAAAATTGGTATAATACAGCTGCAGGTACAAAGCAATGTTGCACCAAAGAGCCAAGGTTGACCAGTATCATCACAGACAGGGAGGGAAAGGGCCAGAGCATCTCTGTGCAATAATACCCAGTTTTTTGGGGGCGGAACTGTGCCATTTTAAAATTGTTAAGCAATTAAAAAAAAGCCAGTGAGCTGTGCTAACCTTACAGTTGGTTAATTCAATAAACAGCAACATAAATACTTCCACTGAGTACCAATCATTCAAGGTTCTGTCCAATCATGGATAACTTTTTCCACTACTGGTAGTCCTCGATTTGCAACCACTATTGAGCCCAAAATTTATGTTGTTAAGTGAGACATTTCTTAAGTGAGTTTTGCCCCATTTTACTACCTTTCCTATCATGGTTGTTAAGACGTTCATCACAGTCATTAAGTTAGTAACACGGTTGTTAAGTGAATCTGGCTTGCTCTGTTCACTTTGCTTGTCAGAAAGTTGCCAAAGGGGAATCACATGATTCTGTGACATTGCAATCGTCATAAATCTGAGTCAGTTGCCAGGGGCTTGAATGTTGATCACATCACCTTGGGGATACGGCAATGGTTGGTTGTTGGTCATAAGATACATATTTCAGTGCCGTTGTAACTCTGGTCACGAAATGAACTGTTATAAGTCGAGGACTACCTGTATAGTAGTAATGACTAAAACTGATCACGAATCTAACAAAAAGGAGGCCTGTCATTAATTTACTTATCAATTTGAAAAAAGTCTCAGGTGGAAACTGGGAGAGACAAAGGATCTAAATAAGCAGCAGGAAGGAGAGAGCTATTAACCAACCAATGTAGGTACAATTTTAATAATAAATATTCTTTATTTGCAAGGAAACTGATAGACAAGTAAAGTTATAGAAGGTACCCTACCAAGCTAAAGATAAAATATTGTGCGGAACCGAGTAAACCGTGCTGAATATCAGAGTAATAAGGAAAATAGAAGAAAAAGGTGCCATCTCAATTAGGGAGACGGAACAATAGTAGAAAGCATAGTAGAAAGTTTATGAATAAAACACTGTTAACTAGATACTCTCCCATCTCCCCAATTAAATTCTATGAATTAAAATATCAAAAGCACTATCATACCCCTGAATAACATAAATTGTGAACCCTTCCTGTCATATAGATATACGAAGCATGCCTGTTTGAACATTTGTCCTATCCCAAATGCTTTTAATCTCACAAGCGATCCAAAGGCCAATGGTATTAAGAAAATGTGTACCTGGTTGCCTGAGTGTTGGGATAATATCTGGAGGAGAATTACTGAATTCTGCTGAATCTCCTTATTTCTAAATGTCAAGAGAGAAAGAAGACGGGACTGGATATGCATCGCAACAAGACTGGTCAGAACAAACTCTGCAACAGAAGAACACTACTTAAGGCTGTCTGTCAATCAACCAAAATTGTTCTGCAAAAAGAACTTGAGAATAAAGCACATCACCAAGTTTAATAAGAGTCAAATTAGTTCAATTGTCTCCTAGAAGCAGAGAATTCTATGCAATATCAATACAGTGGTTAGATCCAGAGCTCTGTTTCATGAAAAATCACCAGAAAGACAAACCAAACTTAACATAAAAAAGCTAGCCTCTCATCAAATTAAACCATGTTCACCCTGATCTTACTAGAACTCCAGGTAGTATTAATATTAGCATCAGAAGAAAGCTTGAAGTAGTTGTGCCCCCTTCTGGTATGGACTGGAACATAGAAAGTTCATTCAAAGCCAAGGAGACACATGACAAATCATCATCCAGACTGAATAACATCTTCAGAGGGGTATAACAGACAGAATAGCCACATTTACAACCAAATATTGTGGGCATATGACTTGTAAATTAAAGTCCATTCCATAAAATATTGAAAGCTGAAAGGTGCCCGTTTACTGTAAAAAGTTTAATGTTTATGCCCGCATATAGCTAGTCCTTGGCTTATGAGCACAATTGAGCCCAAAGTTTCTGCTGCTAAGTGAAACGTTTCTTAAGTGAACATTTAATGACCTTTCTTGCCATGGATGTGAAGTGAATCACTGCAGTTGTTAAGTTAGTGACACGGTTGTTAAGTGAATCTGTCTTCCCCACTGACTTTACTTGTCAGGAAGCCGTAAAGGGCGATCACATGACCTCACGAGTCAGTTGCCAAGCATCTGGATTTTGATCATGTGATCATGAGGTTGTAAGTATGAAAAACGGTCATAAGTCACTTTTATCAGTGCTGTCGTACCGTCACTAAGCAAACTGTCGTAAAGGACAGTATTCTTCTTTCAGAAAGGCAATATCTGGATCTGGTTAATAATGTCTAGGAACAATATTTGCATGCATCAAGGGTGTATGGGAGAAGGGGAGAGGTGATATCATAGAGGCTCAATGCTTTCAGTAATGTGGCCCCAGTTACACTGGCACATGACCCCCTCCCTCATGTGTTTGCTAACCACCAATTCAATCTAGCACTTGAAATAGATTCTCCACCTCTGTGTTAGGTTCACTACATACATCAAATCTAAATATGAACCTGGGGAGTGAATGGCTTGTAGCTTTGCAGAAAATTACTTGCAATACAAGAACAAAAGTAACACTTTAGGTTTTAAATAGGACTGGTGGTTACCTGAATTTGTACCAAGATGGGAATTTGGACTTGAATTCATGTATAGACTTTAACAGAGTGAATTGTACTAATAAATGTGTCAATTATAGAATCCAGTTAGAGACACTGCTTCACTGATGAAGAAGCAAACTGCTAAATTCTTCTGCAAAACACCTGTGTTTTTGTGTGCATTTCTCCCACAAATTAAAATCTTCGTGAAAGAGTAATAATGATGCCCCTTGTTTGCAATATCATGCCATTTTCTCTTAAATTTTATAATCAAATGCCCTGTATATCCATTACGCTATCCAATGTAGAAAGTTAAAAAAAAACCTCTGAAAAATAGAAAGATTAATAGAAAGTTGAAGCAAAGATTTATAAAGGACATTGCTCGGCAGCTGGCAAGAATCCAAGAAAATCTAAGAGGAAATCTGACAGTAGTGCTTCTTTATTAGGGCCAAAGTAAATAAAGACAGGGTCCTTTCTCAAATATTTCATCCACCAGAAATCAAATGCAAGTGCCACTGAAGCAGGGGAGGTGGTGGTGTTATCATCATCAGATTAAATCTATTGTTGGAGGAAATGTTCATCTGGGTTCAGTTCCAAGTGGGAAGAAAGACACTAGAAACATGGAGACTGCTTGGAAGGATGGACAGGACCACATGGTTTGGTCCTGGGTAGCTGACGACATGGAGTGGAGAGGGAGATATACGTATACCCTCTCTTGGGCTTTGAACTTGCTTCCTGTTCCTGTGAAAGAAATGTATCCTGATTGGTTGTCAGGTTTCCATGGATGTAGCGGGAACCGTGTAGGTTGTCTGGAGTCCCAGGCTTGGTTGAATCTTGCTGGGTGATGTAATCTTTCCAGGTATCATGTGGTGAGATGGTTAGAGGGCTAATCCTATCATGTCCTGAGGGCCATGTCTTCATCCCATCACCCTGGAGCTGAAGGGAGGGGGCAGGGAACTGTAGGGAACTCTGTCTTTAAAAATAAAGACTTTCAAGACAAGATTGGACTGCCATTTGCCAGAAATGGTGTAGGGTCTCCTGCTTAGGAGGAGGGTTGGACTAGATGACCTACAATGGCCCCTTCCAACTCTGATGATCTGATTCTGAACATGTTTCTCCTTTTCTCATCCAGGGAAATATAATATTCTGCCTTTTTAGTATTTCCTAGAATATTTCATTCTTCCAGAAGAGGGGTGGGTGCTAACTTTCTATTCTACTAAGCAGAGCCAGTTCTGGGGGGAGAAGGGGTTAAGGCACCAGGTTATAAACCAGGAGACCATGACTTCTAGTTCCACATAAGCCACAAAGACAGCTGTGCGACCTTGGGCCAGTTCCTTTCTCTCAGTTCTAGGAAAACCACCTCTGAAACTCTGCCAAGAAAACTGCAGGGATTGGTCCAGGCACTTGCCAGGAGTCAAGACTTGAGGGCACCAAACAAAGAGACCTATTCTGCTTTTCCCCATGTGTATGCTGTGCTGACAGGAGAAGAGGTGCTTTGTCATATTTCCATGCATTACAAGGCCGCTCTTCTAAAAGATTTACAGAGCTCTTGTTACAGCACAATCTTTTTTTTCCCTCAAATTTCTCTCACCGTTATATATTTTTCATGGGGTCGCTGCTTTTTTCCTCACCCAAAGGATCAGATAGGTGACTCTTTTTTTTGCTCAAGAATGATCTGATAGTGCATGTGACTTGTTAGACAAGGTAGCATTGAAACTAATTTTTATTTAGTTTAAACGCATATAATTTAGGATTATAAAAGTGTGAGACTTGGCACCTGTAATCTGTATTAATGACCTTGAATAGTCTATCCAGAGCAATTTGGATTTAAACGCACACAGAAGAATAACTGCATTATAAGAACATAATAAACTGTAGAGTAGTTGCAAGATCAGGGACAGTTTATCACCTAACATTTCTTGTCAGCTTCTTCTAAATGAAACTCTAGTCTGATAAAATGATTTTCCAATTCATCAGTGCCAGAAATGCATCTCATGTACCAAGCCAATCTTACCATTTTGTTATAATATTATACATTTAATATGAAATAGTATGATACTGGTATTTTTTAATGAATAGAGGGATTCCAAGAAAAATCACCCTAGATCATGTAGAAGTTCTTATAGCTGGACTTAGAATAAGTGGGCTGCTCTTCTCTAAACCTGCCTGCCTAGTCTGGGACGTCATTACTGAAAGTTTTATTAAACCAGAAAAAGCCTCAACACAACAGTATGCCTGAAACCAAAGTATAACATTCTTCCTACTTCACAGAACAAGCTGAGGACATTCTTTCCAAAGGCTAAGCACAGTACAAAATAACAACGGAGGGGGGGGGGCATTTTCTGTTCTGTATGACTGGGGTACTGGTGTGTTTGTTGCCTGCTGGCAATTTTTCTTTTACTCCCATATTAGGTCTCTACTTACCATTTGTGGCTAAATTCCTGAGACAAATACAAGCCTGGTTTGAAATCTATTTGAAGGAAACAAGCAAATCAGGTGGTGAGAAAAAGCACTCTTGTCTGCAAAAATAAATTAAATGGCTGACAGGTTCATGTTAGTTTTATTTGAACAATTTCTTCATCACCAGGATATCTGGGTGGAATATGCTTGAAATATGAGAAATGTGAGAGTAAAAAGATTCTCTGTCACAACATAACTCAGCTTTGATACTTTAAAACTATACCATCAGTGTTTTACTTTCTGTGTGAGAGTAACTTTTGTGGATTGATTAAATAAATACTGTAGTTTGTTGTAGTCCTTAAAAATTCTGAAATATCCCCCACAAATCTTCCCAAAAGACCAAATCATTTGTTCTACCAATGTAAGTCATAAAATCAATGTCTATGTCTTATACCCTCCCAGGTAGGCTGCAAAGACAAAGTATATTACCCAGACCAAAAAAGTGACTGCTGACATTTGTATCCATATGATGGCATGAGAAAACAGCATCATCTTTGTAAACCTTGATTCAGACTATAGCATTGAATTGTGAACAAGTTCATGGTGGCTCTTTTAGCAAACCACATTCTTTGTTTAATATCTGACCCTACCTTAAAAGTTTGCTCTTTTAGGGGAGCCTTCTTCTACCATGTACCTTCTTAGGTGAATTATAAGGTCCATGATCCCAAATCAATATAGCTACATTCAGCACATGCAGAAAGTACTAAGATAGGAAAAGCAGTTCCAAGGAATTCATGGAGGAAGCCCATTCAATATCTCCTCTATTTGGACTTTTTCATATTCCCACATTGGGAAATGTATTTTAAAATAAAATATAAAGGACATTCAAGTATGTAATTGTAAACATATTTATATTCCACTGAAATCAAGATATCTTTTGGGAGGAAAAAAAAACCTTATATGATTTAACTTCTAGAAAAATGTCAGACAATACTTTTGATCATTATCCAACAATCCCGAGCTTTACCTTGTCCACACCAGAAGACAGGAGAGAAAGGAGAGTCTGCAGAAGAAACCTGTCACCAACGTGAAGCATGGCTTTGTGATGCTGTGAATTTTTAGCCACATTGCTGAGAGTAGCACAACTGTAATACTGTAAGGACAAATGACAAAATTGGTAGATGCAGTTAAAGAGACAAGAATTGGTCTACAATGAATGGGAACAATAAATATCAGATTGTCTCTGGTCTACCCCTGAATAACATGTAGTAACTTCGTAAGAACCTTTGACTCATCACAAAAGCAATGAAAAATATATAAGGAGTTTGAGATTGTGACACGTGGACTAAATTTCTAAAATTGTATTAAGAACCCATCACATCATGAAGGACCATAAATGGTTGAAGTTGAGAGCTCAGGATCCTCTCCAAAGCTCTGGGATGTCAAATGAGAACATTGTAAGCAGTGAATTCAAATGGAATTGCTCAGTTCTTGAACAAATAAAATGATTGCAATAGGTGTGAGGATTCTAATACCAGAGCTTAGATTTGAGAGAAAAGACCATATGTTATGCTAATATAATACTTAAAATCAGTTTTCAATAGTTTCTTATGGAATGGATGCCATGGTGTATAAATGTGTTCTTTTGCCTCTTTGCAGAAAACATAAAAAGTAGAGAAAAGCACATTAAAAACAAATTAAAAGACTCAAGAACCATCCCACCCCTAAAAGGACCTAATAGTAAAGACAGCAATGATGACACCATTAAAGCCAACCTCTTTAACACATTCTTTGGCTCAGTATTTGTAAAGAGCAATGGATCATGCCCAGTATTGCCTTGTCGAACCACAGACAACTACAATGATCTAATACATATCGATTTTACAGAAGACAATGTTGAAAAAGCACTACGCGCAATCTAAAACCATCTCGCACTATTGGACCAGATGGAATATGTACCTCCTCTCTTAAAAAGCTATCCACTGCCAAGTCGACCTCTAACCATAAACTCTTGAAAAAATCTTCAGGACCAGCTCCTTGCCAAACCTATGGTCACAAGCCTGGCTCATCTCACCTTCAAAAGGGAGAACCCCAGCCTAGTTGAAAATTAAAAACGCAATCCCTTATGCTGCGTCCACTGTAAAGTCATGGAATCAATTATCAACCACAATCCATTATCCTCCACTGAGAGACAAACAACCTACGCTCCTAATAAACAATTGGTTTCAGAAAAAAACTATCCCTGTAATCTTGCAACTCTTACACTGCAAAAACATATGGACTATACAACTCGGATCCGGGCAAAAGCAATAGACTCAATAAACATAGACTTCTGTTGAGCCTTTGATTCAGTGATACACAACAAGACTACTCCTAAAACGAAAATCTTATGGTATCTCTGGACAACTGCATAACTGATAGAAGCATTCCTGTCAGACAACAAATGGTCAAAATTGGGACGGCTCCTATCAAATTCTGTCACTGTCAACAGTGATCGTCCTCCAAGGCAGTGTTCTAGACCAACTCTCTTCATACTCTACATACATGACCTCTGTGATCATATTAAGAGCAACTGTGTTCTCCTTTGTTGATGACGTAAAGCTATCAACACCCAGACAAATATTGCTACCCCTTCAAAAAGACTTGACTATGCTATCAGAATGGTCAAACAAATGCACACTTCAAATCTCAACAAATCAACTCTCTCCTTCACTATTGGCAAAAAAAATTTTCAGAAAATAAAATACAAGCTGAATAGTCAAGACTCTGTTGATGATCCAAACTCTGTCAAGAACCTTGGAATACTCATCTCTAATGATCTAAGTGCTAGAGCCCACTGTAATACATAGCCAACAAAGGCATTACAGAATTGTTAACCTAATCTAACCTAAGAATTGTTAACACAAAACTAATCACAATGCTTCTCTGGTAATATCACACTACACACCTGGAGCATCACAAACATTTGCTAGGCGCAATACTCGAATATAGATCATCATCTGGAACCGCATTAAGTATCTGATATTAACACAGTTAGAAAGTCCAGAACATATTTCACAAGAAGAGTTCTCCACTCCTCTACTCATTGCAGAATATCTTATGCCACCAGACTTGAAATTCTAGACTGAGAAAACCAAGAACTATGTCGCCTTCAGTCCGATCTTAGTATATAAAATTATACATTGCAATATCCTACCTGTCAATGAATACTTCAGTTTCAACCATAACAATACAAGAGCACACAATAGATACAAACTCATAAACCGCACCAAACTTGATTGCAGGAAATACGACTTCAGCAACAGAGCGGTCAATGTCTGGAATACTCTACCTGCCTCTGTGGTTTCTTCCCCAAGCCCCAAAAACTTTAATCTTCAGATTATCTACTATTGACCTTTATAGGGGGCGTGCATAAGCGCACCAACATGCCTACTGTCCTTGTCCTATTGTTTCTTTTTATTTTTCTTATATGTATCCATTTTATGTATTCATAACTATTTTTATACTTATACCTGCTTGACAAAATAAATAAATTAATAAACAAACATTGAATGAAAATGAAAATGGCTTCCAAAGCTTCAGCAGTATCAGATGGGGGCAATTCCACATGAAAGCTTCCTTACTTTGTTTCCGGTTGGCCACTGTAACAACTTTCTGAAAAAGGAAAAGTGACTACAGTCCATTTAGATGGAGCTGATCTTACATAAATTGGGACTTACGTGATAAACTAAAATTCATATATCTATTCTGTGAGGTTTATATGTATGGAAATCATTGTCTGCCTCAATTACTTCTTTTCACCTGAAGATCCTTGATGTTCTTCTAAATGAATTTCTGTTAGTATTACCCTTAATCCCAATATTTTTTAAACTTGAGTGTTGAGTGTTGAGGAAGATTGTAAAAGAAAGTTTGGGGAAACCTTTCTCAGGCATTTTTTTTTTTTTTTACAATAGCGCANCTCAGGCATTTTTTTTTTTTTTTACAATAGCGCAGCAACTTTCGGAGTGGGGACAAATACCCTCTACTCCCATGTTATCCCACACTTGTAGGCACACATTTGCAGTGGATGAGGGCAAAATGTTCAGGCCCATTTTTCTCTATGGTAAAGAGATTTAAAGATATCCCAGGGATTTAAAACATCTATTTTGCCCATAAAACATGCAACACCTCACACCCACTCACCCACAGCCAGAAAAACTTTTGAAAGGGAAGGAGGAGCACATCATATTGATGGAAAGAAAATCAAATATTTGTTCAAAACTTAAAACTTATACAGAGCAATGGCCATCCGTGATTATGTCAGACAAAAAGTCAAGGACAAAAAATAGTGCTAAAGTTGTTCCAAAGTACGTTTTTTCAAGCCTCTGAACATTTAAATGCAGCAAACAAGATCACATTTGCTTAAGCTGCTACGGTGTCTCTCACAATTTCTTTCAAAATATGGACAACTGGCTCTCAGATCAAATAGCTCTTATCTTTCCTAGGTAAGACTTACTCATCCATAAAACTTTATTTTAAATGTCGGTTACCATCTATAACAAGGGTGTCAAACTTAATTTCATTGAGGACCGCATCAGGATTGTGTTTGACCTCAGGGGGCCAGAGTGGGCATGGCCAGGGTGGGCATGGCCAGCTTGACATCACTCGTGTCGGGGGCACCTGTGGTGGCCCGAGCACTCTGCCAGTGAAAACGAGCTAGCAAGCTCAGGTTTTGGCTCTGGCGGCCTCCTGAAATCCTTTGCCAGTAAAAATAGAGCTCCCCTGGGCCAGATCTAAGGACCCTGCAGGCCAGGTCTGGCCCCCAGGCCTTGAGTTTGATACCCCTGATCTATAAGGTGTCAGTCTTGTCTTTTTTGTTGTGTCTTTTCAACTTGGTTGAGGATTCAGGTTCTGTTAGGGCAATTTTGAATTCAGTGATGCATTATGTTTCCAGAATCATCAGACTAGTGTTTATGGTTTAGTATGTTCAGTTTCAGAAGTTCCACTGACGGGATGGATACAAATTTTACCTGCACTTCTGTGTCAGAAGACTCTAATAAATGGGTGAGAATTGGGAGAGCACTTTGACGAACCAAAACCCTTTGGATCCATTCTGTAAAGGAACAGATTAACACTCAGATGGCATCTGTAATCATTTACTTGGATCTTACCATTGCTACCTAAGTATGTATTGTACCTAAAAATGAAATAAATTGCATTTTCACAAAAATATACCTGCACCAAAACCAGTTTATTTTATTGCTATTGTGAGCATGGACAATAACATTGCTGAGTAATTAATCTGTTAGCAAAAGCTGCAAATAGAATTAAAAGAATATGGCTATTTTATTCTGCATGACAACAACATCTGGATTGCATATCCTAGAAAAATATGTCCTGATGAGGTAGCATTTATATAAGATTTGGACTCATGTAGTTATTAAAAAGTGTCTGGAAATGATTGTACTATAAATAAAATACTATATTTCTTTAACATACAAAATGGCAGTACAATGTTATTAATTTAATACATTGACAAAACAATAATGTTCATAAAAATCTCCCCCCCCGACCCACAGACAGAATATAGCTTTAATGGTTAGCAACCAGCTTCACAAATTCACTCTTTGCTGCATAGATTTTCTGCATTTCCTAAATTAAGTAGGCACTGGTGTTTAACTTAAACTCTGTTCTCTAAACATTATTGAAATAGAATTCTTTATTGTCTAAGTGTGATTGGACACACAAGGAATTTGTCTTGGTACAAATGCTCCCAGTGTACATAAAAGAAAAGATACATTTTTTACAAAGGTTACCAGAATGTCCTCAATGGAACCTATCTCTAATTCTCTTTTTCTTACTATTCTTGCATTTGGCACAGTTGAAATAAATCACAGCTGCCACGTTACCTGATCGTGTGAGGTTGAAAATAGCTTGAACAGCATTTTGTTGAACACCAATATCGTGAGATTTAGAAAGGGAAAGCAAGGGTATAGTTCCTCCAGCTGCTGCAATTGCATTCCGACAGGCCTCTGAAGGAAGCAGCAGAGAAAAAGATAAATTAAGGAAGGCTTAGCTTTGATAGGAGATAGCTTGGGAGTAATCATTCAAGATTGGAGACTGAACATTGGGCCTAGTCCTCAACTCTCCAGCCATAGTTTTGTGTGCTATGAATATCGCTATAAGCCTACAATGAGAACTATTGCTCCAAGTTGCCTTGGGATAATAACTGACCAGAAGTTTCAATCAATCAAAATGTGTATCTTGAAGTGCCAAGCTGGAGGTTGAAGAACCCTCTGGAATGGGGTATGGCAACAGAAGAAGCAAGCAGCAAAAAGAAGATAGTTTAGCTGCCTGGTTGAAAGCTCCTTTCAAACACCAGTTAGCTGAAAATGTAATAAAAAGTCAGGATAATTTGGGTTTGAGTACCAAGCCTTGAAATCTGAATGAAGTTTTGAGACTGCCATCTTCTTTTCTCTTGATATGTTGAAGACTCTAGCCATGTAACACAGTAACATTTCTTTGGGCACAGGATGATTCTGTCGAACAGATTCTATGGCAACTGTTGCAATAAAATGGTTGGGCATTTATAAATGCAGCGCCTATTTGGGAGGGAGAAAGAATACTCCCGAGAAACTTGAAGGGCCCATGGCTACCTCATCATAATGACCACCTGTTGCCCTCTTTTTATCTGAAGATCTTTGAAGATCTCTAGAGATCTTGCTCTGCACTCCAAGATGAACTAAAGATAAACAAAGCAAGTAACATTCCTAACCATGTAATATAAAGGTACATATCTGCATAATTCAGCAGTTATTCAAACAAATTGGGGTGTATGTGTGGAAAAATGAAAGTATACATAGCTGTAATCAGTGCATTAGAATAATTATGATGTTGAACTTGGGCTAGAGAGAGCTAATTTTGATCCTTCACTCAATCACCATACGAGGGGGGGGGGCTTTGTGGCAGTCNTTCACTCAATCACCATACGAGGGGGGGGGGCTTTGTGGCAGTCATTGTTTTCAGCCCATCTTCTCTTTTATAGAGTTGTTTTTGTGGAATAAAACTAGGGAGACTCAAATGGATGTAGATTAGAATTCAAAAAGTAAAGAAAATAACTGTGGGAAATGGAATTGTTGCTGAATTTAACCACTACCTTAGGCTTGGGAGCCCTGCTCACCTGAGTCAGCCAGCATCATTAAGCAGGTACAAGAATTCCCCTGGACAGTGATATCATCTGATTCAAGTAGCTCTAGGATTGGCTCAAGTAAATCCATTTCTATGACATGCTCCTTGGTTACTATTTGTAAACAAAGGTAGTAGTAAATAATCTTAAAAATTATTATAAATTCAATGCTAAATAAATTTAATAGTAAAAAAATCTCAAATACAAAGTTTAAAATGCAGTACTGAAGAAATTTAGTATTTAAGTAATACTCAAGGTAGCAAAAAGCTACTGACATTACTCAGTACTACAGAAATGTGTTCCATTTACTAGGAAGTAACATCCACTTTCAGAATTCCTAGGAAATAAATCATTTAATTGGGGCAAGAATCTAACAAATTTATTATCGGCTATACACTTCAGGAACTGATGGGATTCAAAAAATTTTTACTACCGGTTCTGTGGGCATGGCTTGATGGGGTTGGCTACTGTAAAATCTCCAGTCAGAGGTTGTATTTGCTGGTTCTCTGAACTACTCAAAATTTGCACTACCAGTTCTCCAGAACTGGTCAGAACCTGCTGAATACCACCTGAATACCAGGTGCAAAAAAACTGAATGCCAAGAGCAATATGTGCTCCTGTCAATCTTGACTCAAGTTTTACTGTTCCCAAATCACCAGCAACTGTGATCAAAGTACAATTTTAATAGGACGAGGAAAATTATTCAATACAATTATAAGTTTTACTATACTCATTTTAATTATATGTAAATGAAGTAAAAACAAATGAATTTATAAATATGTACAGTATATTTAATCCAGTCCATTATCAGAAAAAACATTCTGCACTACTGAAGCATTTCCCTCCCTGCAAATGAATCCTCAGGGCAGTTCAAAAACCAACTTGTCATTCTTTAGGGGCAGAGTCGAAAAGAACTCACATTCTAGGCAGGTGTCGTATTCAACTTTCTCAGAAAAAGATTTCTTGGTTATCCACTCACCATTTCCTTCTAATAAAAAGCTGAGCAGGGATAAGGATGAAATCTGCTGCACCTCCAAATCATTAGACTTCAGCAAAGCATAATATGTTTCCAAATGCTCTTGGGACAGATGGATGTTTAATGCTAAAATTAGAAGAAACATTTGAACATTCAGAACAACAATCCTTTTGTCTTGGAACTGTGGATGTTAAAGCACAGAAGAAGTCATAACTGGGAGATATCTTAGTCTACTTTCAGAAGATGCCTTCCACCAATCTATCCTATGTAAACCATCCTGATTTATACACAGTGAAGATAGCAATGCATTCTACCACACGCCAGCCTTCATACACATAAACTTCTCATGTAGCAGCTTCTACAATTCCAAGGCAAAGCCTCACACTATATTGTATTATAATTTCATGCTTTCCATAGGAGCAAGTTGCTGGAATCAAGACAGAAAATTCTTCCAGGATCCCTTGAGCTTCCATGCTAGAAAGAGAATTTTAATCTCCTCTACGTCCAGTGTATAAACTAAAGAAACAACCAGCCAAAGTGTGCCCTCCATTAAGCATCTGATTGTATGGTGGAAAGTATAGCACTGTTCCTGTGAAGACCACACAGAATTAAGAGCAATGTGACTCCGTCCTCAGAGGCTAAGAATGTGTTTATGCACCTTGCAGCTGTAATCTTAACTTCCACCTGAAAGTGAAGGACTTCATGTTACAAAGGAGCTCCTCTCTGCAAGTATAAGTCCTGTTTTAATTACATGTTTGCTACCCTAGTAAACAGCTGCTCATTAGCAACTGAACTTATTATGTCTCAAGATATAACATTCCGCATCAGTGATACAGTTTGATCTCTCCAAATGAATCTTCAGGGCAGTTCATCAACCAAGTTGTTATTCCTTAAGAGCAGAGATGAGAACAATTTACATTCAAGTTCTTGAAAGGAAGGCGGGATTTAATCTGAGAATTAAATTAAGCACATCTATAGGGAAATGGTTCAATTAAATGGCATTGTATATCAACCTTGTGTATCATTGTATATCAACTATGCTAACTCTGTAAACCACTTTGAGAGGGCTGGAAAGCACTAAAAAAGCAGTATATACGTCTAAGGGCTATTGCTATTGCTAACTTTATATATGATTTTTTTCCCTCTTTTTATACACCAAACTTCCCAGAGTCTTGTGAACAAAGGGCTCCCCCTTCCCTGATACTTCTCAATATGCAAGCCAAAGAAAATAGTTTAAGTATTTGGTTGATGATTGTCCGCTAAAACAAAGAAGACTGGGAAGCTTGTAGAGTCCATCCGGGAAGAACAAAGAATGCTTATTCACAGGGAATATGCAAATCTAAAGCTTGTAACCATTCTGGGTGGTTAGAAAGCTAATAAAAGTAATAGACATCTTAAGGCTAGGTCTCACTGGCCGACGGATGCAAAAGGTATGCAAAAAGGACACAGCGGACGAGCAAAATTTCAGGGCTGCGTCCTATCTCATTCCATTCGTTATCCGCTCCCATAATGCCCCATACATTATGCATATAGCACAGAACGTTCGGAACGACAGACGACGTGCATAACGGTGAAATCTCGGCTACATAGAGGGGGCGTGAATACCGAGCCATAAGGATCTGTACAAGTGGATGTTTGTAGAACGCTAGTCGCGATCGCGGAAGCGGATGCACACCACTACTCCGCAAGGCTTCTCACGGGAAAGAATAATTGTCTAAAGCAGACGCAATGAAGGAGCGGCATTGCGTCAGCGGACTGATTGCGGACGTTAGCATCACCGGCGTAGCCAATCTATCCGATGAAGACTCATCTAGCGGATGCGCGCCATAGCAGATGGCAAATGCGCTTCAACTGCCGCAAGGCGCACGGGAAGGGACTGAATGGCGTCCAACGCGCCCCACGCGGCATATAAAAGCGGCATCGACAGCTTGCCAGCAAGTTTCCAGCCAGCTTCACGAAGAAAGAGCCTCGCTTACCACCGAGAACATGCTTGAAGAACTGGTTCGTATCAGGGAAGAAGATAACCCACGCGCCTTGTTGCCTACGCTCACTGCCAGCCCATCGGCCAAAGGACAGAACCACCATCCTACCCCCCGAAACAACTGACTCTGAAGCTGCCTTGTGTCTGTATTTTCCTGTCGGCTGCTTCGCTGGCTGCTGATCTGCTGCTGCGCTCATACTTCTTCCAATGCTGCTGCTGGTGTGCTGCTGATGCGCTTCTCTGCTGCTTGCTGCTCTTTGGTGACCAGCCCCACAGCCCCCTCAACGCCCGCGTTCTTTACTCATATGCCCTGAAGCGCCCTGGTCGCTGAAGGACGCCTGCGCCCTTCGATGGGCGACGAGACAAGACCGCCAAGGCGCATCCTGAGAGTCATCTAACGGTGGCAGAGGAAAGAGTACGGAGCAGCGTGCTGAATGCATCGTTCCTTTTGGGCGCGTGCGACGAATGGTCTAGCATACCGTGTGGAGAAAGGGCCACAGACTCGTACTTGCGACACAGAGGAAGCAGCAGCCTTGTAGAGAGAGACCAAGCGGGAGCCTGGCGCCTACACTATCAGACCTACTCCCTTGCAGGATGCGCGTGAAGCACATGCACACCTGGTATGTGCAAGCCCTACATCCATCAAGAAATCTGGCAGGCGCGGCTGTCAGCTCACTGATCCAGGATGATGTACGTATAGTACAGTGCGCTTCCGGAGGGTGAGCCGTCCGCCACGAGCGAGCAAGCCCCTCGCGGGTCGCGCTCCATGACATACCCCTCGCCCTCACCCCTTGACATGTCCCCAAGCGAACACTCCCACGTCCTCTTCAGCCACGGAGTTATCACGTCCTACCCCGTATGTCCTTACGCACAGTTTCTGGAAGCCCCCAATGGCAAGAGACCCCCTCCCCGACAGCCTCGCACCCTCCTCCACATGCTCCCAGAGGATCATGCGAAGTACTCGCCTGTCACGAACCATGGACGAGAATGCAGCCCGAGGCAGCGCACCCAGTCAGACCAACCACCAACCCCACCCCAGCTCCACCTCCACCAAGAAAGCTACCACCAGAGAGCAGACCAGCGAGGCCAGAGCCCACCACATCGCTGTCCTGTATGAGCATCCGGATACAATCAAAACCTAGTCACAGATTCTTCTCTCTTCAGCTGTCCACAGTGACATACCCATCCTCAAACCAGCGAAAGCCTCATCAACCTACCGGCAGCCAGTAACCCCTCATGGGAACCTGCTGAGGCCCAAGTACCAGTGATCGATTAAGCATGCAGATCTCACCAGCACGTCCTTCTGCACAACTCCAGGCCCAGCTGATACCTGTCCCCGACCCATCTATCTTCTCCACCTCAGCGCGCGATGTCACCTGCCCTTTCCAGCTGCTCTTCAACAGCCCCTCACCTCACCAAAGCTACCGACTACCAGGATTCCCACCAGCAAGGACAAGCCGTGCCCAGTCCAGGCCCAGGTTTACTCACAGCGCCAACAGACCGCCTCACCTCGCCTAGCTTGCAGCACCAGACAGCCCCACTACACTCCTCCTCCACCCCACAGCCAACGCCCCTCAACGAACAATCTGTCAACTCGTCTTGGTCTTAATAATCCAGGTCTTGATGAAGGGCCTCTCAACCTCACGGGACTGAGTCAGCCTCCTCTGAGAGCTTCCTGAACACACCATCCCCTTTTTACTCCTCGGGGTCAAGCACCCCAATGGCACCTCAGACCAGCACTCCATCCACAGCCCAGTCGTCCACAGTCACCTGCCACCCTTGCACAGCTGAGACCATGGACATGACGCAAGTGGCTGAGCGAATAGTGCACACGAGACTGAGTTGTACCTGGTTCACTTTATACTTTGCTTATATGGACCACCTTTACTTGTTCAGTTTTGCTTTTTTAACTCAAAGCTCATTACAGTTCACCTTAAGACAGTTATAATTAAAGATTATCTTTGCCTTCACCACACTTGGTTCATTTACATTCTACTAATTCAAATTTGTTGATGACAAACTCTTCTGACCAAAATATTGTTAGGCTGCAATGCTTGTGGAAACAATGGCTGTTAAAAGGCGGGGATCAACGGTGCCTGGTGGGGGGGAACGACTTTTTCTGATCTACTTGAACTAAGAACACCCTAGCGTCTGGAGATGTCCGTAAGGACAACCTACTCTGCTTATGCGTGTCGCATCGTCTAGAAGATTAGCATCGCTGATAGACTAAACCTCCAGTGCAAGCATAGTTGACTGTATGGTCACCCTCCAGCTGCACCACATATATGGCCCGTCTAGCAATAGCAACTTTATTCATTGATCAACAATCATTCAAAATAAACAAAGCCTCTTTATTATGCCCTGATGATGTGGTTAGGGCCACTCCAACATACATGGCACAATCTCAGCAGTGTATGTGAGACAGCTCAAGGAAGCATCCATTAAGCATCCACCATCCTGTCTGTGCCCACTCCACTGCTCCAGCTGGGGAGGTCCTTGCACCAGTGTTTTCAGGAGAGTTTGCGCGCCATTCTATCCCTTCACGTGAAGCTCTGTTCGGGGCCTTGTACATCACAGTGTCCTATCAGTTATGCCCTTGCCTCCATTCCCCTCAGCGCTACCCATGTGCCCCGTTATCCCTTGTCTCATGGTCCACAAGCCTGTTCTGCAAACACTGAGGTAGCGGGTGCGCTATGAGATTGTGCAGGGACTGCACGCAAGCGTCCACGAAGCTCCGTCACGGTCTGTGGTGATGCTGCCATGTTGGCTGAGAAGCTATCTGCCGAACCTGTTGCCAGGATGCCAAAAGCGTTCTCCACCACCCGTCTTGCCGACAGCCTGTAGTCACAAGATCCTCTCTTCACGGGTGAGATATCTTGAAGTGTTCAGTCTGTCATGAAAGGTAGTCTGAGGGAGAAGCGTTCATCCCCCACAATGAAGTAGGGCAACATCTTGTGTGTTCATGGGTAGGCGGTCTGGACCTCGCAAACACGCATGATGAGGTTGCATTCGTCAGCCCATCGCTTGAGGTCACTGGCGTTCTATACCTGGCATATTCTGAAGCTGACCCGTTGCCTTGAAAGCAGTTCGATGCTATCCTGTAAACTTGGTCATCAGCATCAACCATGGCAAAGAGGAGTGATACTGAGAAGCCCTGTATTGTAATCAAGAGGACCCTGAGTCTGGCTGGAGCTTTGCATGGCCAAGTGCTTCCCATCTATACGGTGCTCCGAACGGGTGGCGGAAAGTTCCACCTCTGATACCCACTCTTCTGCAACCTTTCCTCCAGCCTTCTTCAGATGGTGGACACTTTCGAGGAGCTTCTCCACGTATTCTTCGATGATGGCCTGCACCACTTCTCTGACCACTTCTGCTGATGCTGCTTGTGTGGCACCCTCCAGGGCTATACTGCATGTTTCTGTCTGTGGTTCCAGCACGGCCAGGTGGCGCAGAGTCAGTGCACCTTCAGTCAGGGTCCAGTTGGGATGAAGTTGCTGCTCAGCTTTGGTCACACCTAGGGTCTCAGACGCTCTACAAGCATCAAACATGGCTGGTGGCATGCTCATGAAGTGATGGAATGCACGAGGGTCTGTCATTCCTCAGCTCCACCACAACTTTCATAGAGTCCACAACTCCGCTTCCCCGATCCACATCATCCGGAGCCCACACACTCTTGAACGTCTCCTTCTTTCTTCCTTTGCGTATTAGAAAAGGTGACCAGACTAGTTGAACAGGGCTTTGTTCTATTCGCGTTGAGATGATCGCAGTCTAGCCATCGAAGGACGCTGTGGATATCCCACTGGCTGGAGATCAATGGATGATTGTGGAAGACGGCACAAGGACCAGGGGTGAACGAGTCTGGTTACGCAACGGTGCTGGACCTCATTACTGAGTCCAGTGGAATGATTCTCCCCCTTATTCTATAGGATACTACGTTTTCCGCTAGCTTGTCCTTCACATAACTCTGGCATCCTCAGACATGCCATACAATATCCAAGAATACACCCCTATTTCATTACAAACATTTTGTCCGTTTTAATCCTTCCTAGGCATACTCCAGACATCCTAAATATCGAGATACATCGCATATCACACCAAACATTTTGTCCGTCTTTAATCCATTCTTAACGAGATTGCATCCGTATACATCCTTCTATGTTCACGTGCTACTGCAGCTGTGTGACGTCCGTGTTACTTTCACTTCTCCCTCTTCGTTTTTCAGCTGCAGTGGATGTGAGTTGCGAGGATGTCCAGAGGATGCAGAGAGGATACAGCGGACATTTAACGGATGACAACAGACATAGAACGTTTGTTGCCCGTATGTGTCGCAGATGTATGTCGTATGCGGCGCAAAGTTCATCTGCTCAAAAAGTTTTGTGCAGCTCAAAACTTCTTGCATGGATGAAATCTCAGTGGATGGATGCTCGATGGATAAAGCGTATGAAACATGTATGCAGTGAGTACACAACGGATGCATAGCATTTTCCAAAGGATGGCAAGCTTTTTTGTCCGTTTTACATCCTCTTTGCATCCGTTGGTGCATTGGGACATGGGCTTTACACAGCTCAGCTAGAAATTAGGAATAGGGGTGGCCTGGAGCAAATAGCATGTGTACTACATGTGTCATGTTGCCATCATGTGACATATTGCAACATTTTTCCCTTCGCAGAGCTGGGGCGGGCATGGCCTGCATGTGACACATATGGCCTGCAGGCTACCAGTTTCACACCCCTGGAGCATTTACCAGCCACGGCTTAAGAATAGGGACAGCTAGAGGCCAATAAGACAATTGTTGGATCATTACTAAAATGTTTTTTTAGGTGATTTGTTTTACATATCCCACCTTATCCTGCTTTATGCTTTAGTGAGATTGTATAAAGCTTTCTTAATCCTTTGTTCTGGGTCCTGCATTTTGCTGGCTGGGACTCCTTTTGCTGAAGTGCTTCAATAAAAGGAAACAAAACCTTTATCTCATGTCTGGTGTTCTTCATTGGCTTCGGCAACAGGCACAGACTCAAATTGGGGACAACATGGTCAGGTAATGTTGTTAGGTGATGTAAAGGCAGAGGTGGTATTCAGCAGGTTCCGACCAATTCTGGAGAACCGGTAGTGGAAATTTTGAGTAGTTCGGAGAACCAGTAAATACTACCTCTGACTGGAGATTTTACAGTTTCCTTCCCCTACCATGCTCACCAAGCCACGCCTACAGAACCAGTAGTAAAAAAAAAATTTGAATCCCGTCCCTGTGTAAAGGCCTCAGTCAGTCAGGATTTTTTTTCTCTTCTTTCTGCCTCATTTTCTTCAGCTCTCAAGTTTGCATCAAATGAGACATCTATCTGTTGGACTGCTGCTCTCTGCTGTAATTTTCACGTTGACTAAAATCTTTTGTATTTACACTGATGCCTCATTCACCTTGTTTTGATTTACCTTACACCTGTATTATCTTACTACAAACCACCATAACTCTCCTTACTAAGCAGACTCTAAATCCCTGTGAATCCTAATATTCCATATAATTGTGTTATGTATGAAATTGTAATGTTACTCTATGTTTTAATAATCCCTCCATGTTCAGCTAGAGGGGAAGTGCTTTGCTTTCCAAGTTATCACAATGCTTACTTACAGTCTTGGCTTATGTGTAGATAGTACAGAGCAGCAAGCATTTGCAAGCCAGGATGATCAGAAAATGCCAAGGTCTTCAAGGCCTCTAAAGAGATCTTGCCAAGTGATGACATTTCAAAACCTTAAAGAAAAATATAAAAAGAGATTCTGAATTGTGTCAAAAGTAGTGAAAGTATTGAAGAATCCACAGAACTGAAATAAGTAGGTGGACGGTAGAAAAAAACAACCCTTTGACATTAAAATATTCTCTGTGCATGCTTGAAAACATAGTGGATAAAACTGAATAGGCAATTGAAAAGATGCTCACCTTGTTCTTAATTCTTTTTACAAAAAATAGTTTAGCATCCTTCCCTTCCCTTAGTTACCTTTCCTTCTAGGTGTAACTTCCCTCTATTTTCCACCCTTACTGATTTTGTGTTCAGATTCTCTTTACTGAGAGAATATATAAACTAATCTAAATGGATTTAGATTTACAATAACTAAGATTTCATTCCTCCAAGAGTTATCACAGTCTCACTAACAAAATCATGTAAATGGCCAAATCTCCTTGGATGAAATTGACTGTGAATTTGTTATGCTGCGTATGGAATCATATAGTCAAAAAGGGAAGTAAATACATGCTTAATGACTATGGAGATTCTCAGTCATCCAGGTCATGATTGTCCCAAAGGTGATTTTTCAAAAGACAACTGGACTATTTTGGGGGAAAATAAAAGTCCCGTTGCCTTTTGACAAAGCACCTTTGGGATAAGTAGATGCTTAAGATTATCCCAATATATCTAATGGGAAAAATAATCTGGAAAGCAGCAAAGTTCTCCAATAATTCAGTGAGAATTTTATGTGTTTAGAAACTATAAAATGCTGAGTGACTACAGGGAAAGTTAACGATAGATTTCAACCCTATACGTATTTTAAGAGTTTTCTGTAAATTATTTTAAACTTAATTTACAAAGAAAAGGTAATGATAAATTTAAAAGGATAAAAATTATCTTGATGCATCTCTTTATTTAAAAAAAAACATGACTTTTCTAAGTATGTATAAAAATTCTTTATGTCTCTGTGTATGTGTGTGTCCCCATAATTAATTTGCTACTAAAATTTCAGATATCCCAGATCCTAACATTAGGAATTTCATTTTTTAGAAGGAGTCTGGAGAATGTGGCAATGAAATTAGAAACGTAAATCTTTCTTGTACATCTGAGAAGATTTGTTCTAAGAAAATAGTGTTTGGTAAGCTATGGTTGATTTTGCCCTTATTATTGTACAACAGTTATTATGTGCCATCATGGTTCATCACTGAACCCAGAGGCATTGTGGTTCTTGCCCAGCTAAGGAATGAGAATGCTTCAATGAAAATGTAAAACTGCATTGTGGCAGCTTTAACAACAAAAATCAAGGTAATTGACATGTAAACAAACCTCTACATATTTAAAAGCAGTGATTTAGTCAATAAATCTAGAATCAAGAATCAATTGCCCAATTATTTTTGGGGATGCTTTAAATTTTGGCTTTTTCTGTGTTTCACCATTATTCACAAAAACAAAACAACCAGAAACAGAAATAACATGACCCCCTGAACTTACAGTACATAAGCAAAGCAACAGAGTTGTAACAAACAATTCAACATAGCTGGCTGACACACTTTCAAAAGCAGAAATATCTCACCTTTTTCAATGTGTTTTAGAAACTCTTGGGCAGTTTCCTCTTCATAGGGATGAAGAACAGGTTTGTAGAGTCGCCTCATTTCAACATTTTTTCGTTTAAGGCAAGGGCAGTCAGCGATCTGAGCCAAACACTCTCTAATGTCAAGCAACAAACCTGACAACAGTGTTTTCACTGAGACAGCAAAGTTGTAAAGCAATTGAACACACTTGGTACACAGCTGACCCATTTTTTTTTTCCAAATCCAACAGAAAACCCAGGAACAAAAAGGAAGGGAGCTTTTATACTTTATTTTATTGTTCATATATTCCTTGTACTGGAAATTTTTGATCTAGATAATGCCAGACATGATGTGGATGAGTTATTTAAAAGTTCAGATTGTTCCCTGAGTTCAGACAGAAAATCTAACTCTGCATCTAACCACTCCAAGATAAGCCTTTTCCTCTATTTTAGACTGGAGAACAATGAACAATTAAACAAAACTGTAGCATTCAAAATCACCCTTTGTCCAGAGTCAAAGGGTATTAAAAGAAAGCACAGCAATCTTAGAAAGCTAGCAGCAACTCCCAGGATAACAAAGAAAGGTGATGCTTATATAGAATGACATCACAGGTCAGAGCAACGAATATATTGGTCCCCACCTCCTGAATTGATCAGCCAATCAGTGGAGAAGAAAACAAAAACTTAAAACAGGTTGTTCCAGTTTCTTCCAGACAAATAGTGTGTTTGACTGGCACAAACCCAGAAAGGCCCTGAATACCTTGTGTCTGCAAAAACAGAAAAATACTTACATACACCTGTTGGAAGAAATATCCTTCTGGGTTCAGTTCCAGTTGAGGAAAAGGACACTGGTAACATGAAGGCTGTTTGGAAAGATGGTTTAATGGTGGACAGGACCACATGGCTTGGAGCTCCAAAGTGAAAAGGATGATCACATGCTTCAAGGTGAAGGAAAAGATCAAGAAGAAAGGAGGAAGGCTGAAAGTCCCTGGTTTTATACCCTCTGTTGAGATTTGAATTTGAGCTTGTATTCTGATGAGTTGTCAAGACTCCCATCTGGCCATGCATGGGCAATTTTGTAGGCTGTCCTGAGTTCTAGGCTTGGTTGAGCCTTGCTGAATGATGATGTAATGAAAAGGGCTTTGGGCAATTGCTATAGCTTTACCTGGAGATCTTTGTTATGTAAA
This sequence comes from Laticauda laticaudata, assembly GCA_004320025.1. Classification (NCBI taxonomy): domain Eukaryota; kingdom Metazoa; phylum Chordata; class Lepidosauria; order Squamata; family Elapidae; genus Laticauda; species Laticauda laticaudata. The sequence goes on along the minus strand of BHFT01003895.1, from coordinate 107,494 downwards.
ATATTCTGGTCCCGGCCTTAATGGCCTATTAGCAAAGATGGGGGGGCTGAGTTTCTGCCTCTATGAGGTGAGTTTCTGCTTCTGAGTTTCTACTCTTTTTAGGGGAAATATTCTGCCTTTTTAATATTGCCCAGGATATTTTATTTTTCTCGGAGAGGAGTGGATGCTAACTTCCTACACACTCTTTGTAATTTCCCATTCAAACAACAAGAATGAAGCTAGTAAGAATGAACATAAGAAACAAATATATCAAATATTTAGGTCCAGACTCTAGCTAAAGCAGGATTGCTGTGGGGAAAATAGGCAGAGGAAGTTGTGTTGGATATGTTTGCCACTTTTTGTTATTTGTAAAGGTGGATATAAATACATAAATACAACATATATACATATGTTGAAAGAATTATCCTTCTGGGTTCAGTTCCAAGTGGGGAAAAAGACACTGGAAACATGGAGGTTGTATGTAATGGTGGACAGGACCATTGGAGCTCCAAAGTGAAAAGGATCACATGCTTCAAGGTGAAAAGAGAAAAAAAGGGAAGGGCCAAGATGCCGAGAGACCTTTATATACCCTCTGTTAGTCCACATCTTAGTGTAAGAAATGTATCCCATTGGCTGTTAGACTCCCAGGGGCTGGGGTCTTAACTAACTTTGTAGGCTTTGTCTGGACCATATGGCTTCACCTGAGTGTTGACTGATACAATTTTCCCAGATCGTGAGATGGCTACTTTATTATGTACTCTGGCCTAGGCCTTAATGGTCCATTAGCAAAAAGTATGTGTGTGTGGGGGTGAGTTTCTACCTCTCTGAGGTGAGTTTCTGAGTTTCTACTCTTTTTAGGGGAAATATTCTGCCTTTGTAATATTCCCCAGGATATTTCATTTTTCTAGGAGATGGGTGGGTGCTAACTTGCTACACACATATATAAGCTTCCTCTTGCTTATTGGACTGAACAAAAAAGATTAATAGCACAGTAACTTTAGTGGTGAATGTATGATAGAAATTAAAATTTGATGCATCTTGCTTTCTTTGTTCCCATCATAAAGTTGCTATGAAATTTGTACCATGCAACTGCAATGTGTAACCATAGTAACCAATTGATAATTACCATATGGTTTAAAAATAATAAAGTAGCAAAGTAGCAAAGGATGGATATGAAGAAGCTATGCATTTGCTATTTGTTCTTCTTATGACACCCTTGCATATCCTTATATTTTATTTTCCCCAATTCCTCCATATTTGCTTTCACTTGTATTCTCCTTGTAACTGTCCCCATTTCCATTTACTTCAGTGAACTAAGCACCATTTTCATCTACCTCCAAGTGAACATATTGGCTATATTCATGTAACACACTGAACTGCAAATTTCATCCTTTTTTGACCAAGCATATCATGCAAATTCAGCCCTTTTACTAATGTGATTCAACCTATCAAGTAAACCTAGAAAATTGGGAGTTCATTCTGATTAAAGTTCTGAATGTCTATTGTGCAAATTCAGTCAAATAGGATTGCTCTGTTAAAAGATTATTTTTAATCTGAATCTGGCCATGTGATCATGTGAGCCTTCCACCAACAGAAAAAATGATAATTTAGCTCCACAAGCAGGAATCATACTAATGTGCTCTCTAATAACTAGTATTTTAAGAGCCAGTGGTTAAGGTACCAGGCTAGAAACTGGGAGAGTGTAGTCTCACCTTAGACACAAAGTCAGCTGTGGCTTTGGGCCATCATTTTCTCTCAGTCTCTCTCTGTGCCTGTCTATCTGTCTCTCTTCCTCTCTGCCAAGAAAATTGCAAAGACTTGTCCAGGCAGTTGCCAGGAATCAACACTGAATTACACCCCCCCCCCCAAAAAAACCTCCACTAGTATTTAAGAATACATTGTTTCTGGATACGGAAGTTAATGATCATGCTGAATACCCATTTATAGGATATGTTCTCTATTAATTTGTCATATAGCTCATTTAAAGCTATTTTTAAGCTCTAAAAAAAGGTAATCTCATTTAAGTCAAGTTGAACTCTTCGCAATTCGTAGGTAGGTTATTTGTTGAAAACAGTACATGAATATGCCATTGCCTTATGCATTATTTTTTTTTAAAAAAAAAATCCCAATTTAGCCTGTAACATCCTGTTTTCAAACACCAAAAAACACTATTTTATTAAACCTAGTTCCTTGTTTCAGCTTCAGCTAGAACAAATAGCTGTAAGGAACGACACCACAAAGACACCTGGCACTCTGCAGACGATATGAAAAGCTATACTGGATGCCCATTCACAGATATAAGAGAAGAAATCTCAAAACATAAACATTCTTCGAAATTATGCACGTTGATAAGGTAGACTTCTCCTCCGCATGCGCGCTGGAGTCTCTGCTTCTCCCTGCCACCTTCTTTCCCAAAAGGACACAGCAGTCACAGCCATGTATCAGTCGACTGGAGTTTTGCAGTCCAGATATGGCCGTCTTCAGGGAAGGACTTATATCACGTGACTATGAAAAACGATCAATTGTCGGACTTAAGTATTTTTTCCCCCCCCTGTTACAAGCGCCATCTTTCTGACGGGCAAGCGTCAGGTCGGCCGCTTTCCTATCCTTTTTCGGGCCGCCTTCCGGCAGCGGAAGTGACGCACCCGTTTATTCTAACGTCGCAGAAAGCCAGTCTTCTCTATGATTTCCCCCTTCCTTTCCGTTTCCTCCGCCCCATTTCTTTTTCCTTCGTCGAGACTGGAAATGGCCGCCGGGTGGTGAGAGTCGGACGGGAGGTGTCGCCCAGAAAGGGTGAGCCACGACTAGGCCGGGATCCGAATGTGCGGTGAAGAGTCGAGCCAGGGAGGGGAGATTCAGAAGCCGGTTGTGTATTTTGTGGGGGTGGGTGGGTTCGACCGTTATACTTCCACGCGATGGTATCGACCTCGTTTCCTTCCCTTCTCCTGCCCCCCCCCTCCGCTCTCCGCGTGCTGTGGCGCGCGAATCTCCCTCAGCGCGCGACGCAGCTTCCCCCTCCCACTTTTTGGTCCCCCCACCTCCAGCTTTGGCTAAGAATTTCTCCCGTCCCCATTTTCTCGCGCGCGAGTGCGCGGCGAGCTGACGTGGGGGAAGGGAAGAGGGGGGGGGGGGGAANCGCCTTTGCCGAGGCCCGGTCAGCTGCCTTATCTCCTCCTCCCTCCGTCGTCTCCCCCCCCCCTTGTTTGGGCGCGGCCAAGACAACCTGGGCGCCTCGCCTCCGGTCGCGAATATTTCGGGACTGCTAGAGGAAAGTGGGGGGAGGGGGGGGGAGGAGAAAGGCCGCCTCTTTTCGGTGTTATTTCTCAACCGCGGGGCTTTCCATGTTCCTCTCAATTGCGGGGCGGCGATCCCTGACCTCGTCGCCCTGTGGCTTGCAGGCGGCTTATGTATCGGGAAAAGAGGCCGCGAAGGGGATTAAAATCATCAAGCCCATCAGCGCGGTTGGCTATTGAACTCCTATCTATTAAAACAAAAGGATTCTCGGGTACGTTGTGCTGTTTCAAAACTTAAGAATTCGGTTTTTTTTTTTTTTTTTTTTTTNTCCTAGGGAATAATGGGCGAATAATTTAGTTTTAGGTAAGAAAATCTGGAAGCAAGAGAGCAGCATACAGATAAAAAAAAAAAAAAGGCCGTTGAGTAAAGTATAGCCAATGTAAATACTGAGAAAGGCTGAATTGTGAATCTGGGGTTCTTGCTACTGGTTTTTTTTTTTTCCCCTTCCTTATGCTTAAAATCCAATGCTGTCAATTATTCTAAGGCATTCGGTTTTGAGAGTGAGTGGAATTATAGGAAACATTTGTGTGGGTAGGATTAAGATTTCCTTTAATCTTAAATGAATTACTAAGAAACAATGGATTGGATCTAAAATGTACACAGGTTCCGTTTCTTCAGTTAAGTGAAGATATGTGCATGTCTCCCCTCATATTATTGGGCTTTGCCCCCCAATATTACCCAAGGGTTATAGAACTGGATTAAGTTGTGCAGGATATAAGGTAAAGATAAATTTGCGCTAATGGGCTTTGCTTTCTATAGTCTTGTTTTAATAAAAAAAATGGAGATGTATGTATTATAATCTATTTAGATTAAAATTTAAAGTGATTTATCTCTGCTTATAATAAAATTGGGACCCCGTGTTACCTTCTATTGAACAGGTATAAAGTATTGTGGAAAATATGGGTCGCTCTAATACTAGATCCCATTCCTCAAGATCAAAGACTAGATCTCACTCCTCTTCAAGATCCAGATCCAGATCACATTCTAGAAAAAAACGTTACAGGTACTTATTTTGCATTTTATATGTTAATTTAGTTGCTTGATTTTTACATGCTGATTTTTATAAGAACTACAAAATACTGCTTAAAATTGCACACTTCTGATTGCATTCAAATGTTCTACATGAGTCACACTTCTTCTCTTCCTTTTTTGTGAATCTTGTTCCCTTTTTGTTGCCCTCCATTTTCTATAGGATGTTAAAGTCTTCCCAGTGACTCAGCTTCTGCTTGCTTTTCATTTGCTTTTTCTGTTTTATATCCTTCTACCCAGTGGTTTCAGATTAATTTCCCAGTTCTGCCTTTCCACCATATTGGTTCAATTTTCCTAAAAGTAAGGTGGAAATATTTGCTGCCTGTTGAACAAGCAGACAGAGAAAAGTGGATTCTTTCTACGGGTTTTTTTTTTTAATTACCGAACCCAAAATGTCTATCAGGATTCTACAATCCTACAGTGGAGTGCTTTGTGGTTAGTGAAGTTATCAGTGAGAACTGCTGTTCATTATGGAGGAAGCAGAGAAAAAACAATAATCAAATAAGTTGCAAATAGCCTTGGTGAATAGGAAGGAGGGAAGAGAGAAAGAGAAAGCCAAAGGTGTTTAAACAAAGGTGGGTATGGAATATCTAGGCCAAGGAAATATAGGAGATACGGTTTGAAAACAAAGGCACAGAGTTTCTGTTTTGTTGAGAAAGATAGTTTCTTTCAAGTTGAGCTTGACTCATGATATTTAGCCAATAGTCTTGGGAAGTCTTTAAACTTAGATGAAAAGCAGCCAGGAAGGAGGCAAGCCTTAATAAATGTATAGTAGTTGTAGATATTTCAGTTTGTAGATAACAATGAGTCTTTTTCCTGTTGTAGACATTTTACTTATTAACCTCTGAAATGTACCAGTTCAGAATCTTCTGCACTCAACAAATAGGATATTATTACAACATTTATAGATAATACTTGGGAAATAGTCATAGGTTTCTGTTAATTCATTACTTCCAATACATCCTGTCAATAAAAATAAAATACTTCTATTTGAAAATCTGGGCCAGATGCTATATTCTGGTGGCAACTCTTCACATCCTTGGACTTGATGTTACAAAGTATCTCTTGCCTTATAGTACTTTCCATATCAATTTTATATTCTTGTTCATACTATTAAATAATTTGCTGTGGAACTTCGACGATGTAATTTTTTTTTGAAAATTTTGAAATTTGGAGATACTAACATGCTTTTTATCTTAGTTCTAGGTCTCGGTCTAGAACATACTCACGGTCTCGCAGTAGAGATCGTGTTTATAATAGAGATTACCGCAGGGATTACAGAAATAATAGAGGAATGAGACGTCCTTATGGCTATAGAGGAAGAGGTAGAGGATATTACCCGGGAGGTGGAGGCAGATATCACCGTGGAGGTTATAGGCCTGTCTGGAATAGAAGGCATTCTCGAAGTCCAAGACGAGGCCGCTCACGTTCCAGGAGTCCAAAAAGACGTTCAGTCTCTTCTCAAAGATCTCGAAGCAGATCACGTAGATCCTACAAATCTTCTAGATCTCCAAGATCCTCTTCATCTCGGTCTTCATCTCCTTATAGCAAATCTCCAGTCTCTTCCAAAAGACGTGGGTCATCAGAAAAACAGCTGAAGAAAACTGAGACAGCTGCTTTGCAGGACAGCCCATTAAAAAGTAAATCCCAAGAGGAAGAGAAAAATACATTTGAACATGACCCTTCTGAGGCTTTAGATGATTTTAATAAATCAGCAGCAGCTTCAGCTGATATTTGGCCTGGACTTTCTGCTTACGATAATAGTCCACGGTCACCTCATAGCCCTTCTATTGCCTCTCCACCTAGTCAGAGTTCTTCATGCTCTGATGCTCACTTACTCAGCACAGTCCACTCAGCAAAAGACACCCCTCAGCATTCACATTCCATTCAGCATAGCCCTGCAAGATCTGGGTCTGGTTCCCTTGGAAATGGTTCCAGTCGTTATAGCCCTTCTCAGAATAGCCCATTACATCACATTCCTTCAAGGAGAAGCCCTGCCAAAGCAGTAGCATCGCAGAATGCTGCAAGGGAAGAGACTCGCATGCGTTCCTTTTATCCAGAGGCTGGGGAGCAGGAAAGTGCAAAAGGAGGAAAATTTCTGAAGAGGTTAGTAATAAAAAAATAATGGTGCTTAAATGTTCAACATAAAACATTTCTGTTATACCATGCAGTAAAAAGTATCTGCAGGTTTATTCAAAATACGATTTGGTTTTAGAAGGTAAACAGTATTTGATGTCTATATTTCACTGAATCAGAAATACAAATGCCTGTTATTTTGGAGTATAATATAATGAATTTTGGAATATAATAAATTCATAGGAAATCTGTAAACATTTAACATTTAAAAGTACGCTATTTCACTTTGAGAAAAATTCTTTTGAAAATATTTCTGTATTTTTAGCAAATATACACCTTTTCTAATGTGCGCTTACACATTAATATACATTAATATTTCATTGAGTAGTACAATACAGAAGAATCCTTAGTAGGTTTGTGTAAACTCGTGATTTGAGAACTGATTTGTCCAACAAACATTGTAACATTCTCTCAAATTTTTTCCCACTTGGGGAATTGGCTTCTGGAAATTTTCACAATGCTCCTGAAACAATATGTTCTGGAAGGAAACAATGTTTTGGAGTTCTCCAGAATATTTCATTCCTGAATTGCCAAAGTTTGCACATTCATACTTAGTAAAAGAATTATTATTATGATTTACAATAATATGCCATAGACCATGCATAATTTACTTTCAACTATTAAATTTAACTATGATTGCTTTGCAAGATAGATTTAAAATATTTTTCATTTATGAAGTTGACAATATCTTATGTATGAAACATAACAGTAAGCTATAGCAATGCATAATTCTATTCCCTTGCCCAGCTACTAAATTAGTCAGAAAACAAGTTACATTACACACAGACACACACACACACAAATATATATATAAACAAACTATAATAGGTTATGTAGCAGCTGTAGAAAAGAAGATCTGTCTTCTGTTTGTGGATTTTTTATATCTGTTAGACCATGTGAGATAAAAGGCTGATCAGATGGACAGTCTTGTTCCACCAAGCTATTCTCATCTTTTTATAAAATAGTGTTTCAGATGCTGCATTTGTATTGAAAGCTATGAGCTGGAATATATAATTTGAGCTGCTTCTGTCTATGTAGTTTAACTTTATCAAAATTATAAAGGGATCAGAAGTAATATAATTCATGCAAAACAATGTTTAGATTTTGAAATAATTAACTTTGAAAAAGTATTTTTGCATGTGCTTAAAATAAATTTAACTGCATTGGTTTTGAATTTTGCATTATTTTTCAATGAAAATAGGTACTATCTTCTTTGCTATTTACAGATATACAGATGAAGAATCAAGGGTATACCTGCTTGATAGGAATAATACTAGAGAAAAAGATGCTCAGAAAGATAGAGGAGCAGAAAAGGGAAGGACAGAGGGAGAGAGAGAATGGGAAGACCAGGAAGCTTTGGAATATTATATGGATAAAGAGCCTGGAAAACAAAAATTTAATGATTCAGAAGGGGATGACACAGAAGAAACTGAAGATTATAGACAGTTCAGAAAGTCTGTTCTGGCGGATCAGGGTAAGAACTTTGCCACATCTCATCGTAACGTTGAGGAAGAAGGCTCCAAATACAAGTCTAAAATCTCTATGAAGGCAAACAAAGAAGATGAAGCGTTTAGAGAAGATAAGGGCTATAAAGTTAAAGAGACAACTAGCTACATAGTTGAAAGACCTATTTTAGTAAAAGATAAGCACAAGGAAGATGAGAAAAGCTCTGAAAGAATGATGAAGAAAGAGATGCAATCACCTGAACAGGTAAAGTCTGAAAAGCTCAAGGAACTCTTTGATTATAGTCCTCCTCTACACAAGAATCTGGATATGAGAGAGAAATCTATCTTTAGAGAGGAGAGCCCGCTTAGGATCAAAATGATAGCCAGTGACTCCCATCGACCTGAAGTTAAACTTAAAATGGCACCTGTGCCACTTGATGATTCAAACAGGTAATTAATTATCCATAATTTTAATCGCTTCTCATATCCACAGAAGAGCTCATTTTTCATAAACCTTATATTCCTTGTTTTTGTTTTTATTATGCATCTTAGACCTGCTTCCTTGACTAAAGACAGGCTGCTCGCTAGCACACTTGTCCATTCGGTCAAGAAGGAGCAAGAATTCCGATCCATCTTTGACCACATTAAGCTTCCACAAGCCAGCAAAAGCACATCGGAGTCATTTATTCAGCACATTGTGTCCTTAGTCCATCATGTAAAAGGTACGTCTTGAGTTTACCGTATGAGAGAAGTATCACATGCTGTTAAAAGAAGAATAGTGGTATTAATTTTAGTCTGTCAAATTCAGCTTTTTTTTCCTATTCATCTTGATTTTTTGTACATGCTTTCCTGTTAACATTCTAGAAAAAAGGATGTCAACATTTTGTAAGTATTGGAAAGCTTTATAGGAGTAATATAACATGATCCTTTTCTTCATAGATTCAGAAAGAAGAGCTATAGGAAATACGTAAGCAAAAGAAGATAAAGCAGAAAGGATTTTTACAGTGTAGAAAAAATGGGACTTTTTAGGGTGGAAAGAGAAAGCATATATGATTTCAGATAATGTAGATGGGAAATAAGTGAGGAAAAGAATAATATAAGAGATAAAGTTCTACTCTGGTGATCCAATAGTAAAGACATGAAAATGTGGAGAATTACGCATGAGATAAACATAAAACAAAATAATAGTGGCATGGTCTTTTGGAGCCAGTAGAAATTGTAAAGGTTATCATGAGAATTGTGCAACTACAACGTAAGTTGTTATGCAGCAGGTATGTCTATGTATAGAATTTTTGCTGCAGTATATATTATTGAGATAATTAGCTACGATATAGAACAATGAACAAAGTAACTGATCTCAGTGCTAAACATGTCATACAATGTCAAATTAAAACTTGAATTTTATGTCATCATACTGTCAAATTGCATAGTGCTGTATGTTAAATAACTTTGCAGTAATACCGGGACAAGTTTGGATTTTACCAAATAATTTGTTTAAAGTTGCGCTTCAAAATAGGACAGTTTGAGAATACAAGACTAACAGCAGCACACAAATCCAGGGAACAAGTAGTGTGATGCTCATTTGCAAGAGTAAATAATGCCTTTTTGGTAGTGCCAAATGAATGAAACTATTTAAATAAAACAATCCTTTTACTTCTCATGAAAGTTTTAATGGAAGACATATACTAAAAAGATAAGATGTCACTTTGGAATTCCAAAAATCCTAACAGACTATTTAGCAGATTATCACACATAAAAAAGATAGAATGGTAATAAGCAAATATAAATACAAGGTTTTGACTTATTTCAAATATAGTGGTGGGCATCTAGATCTTTGGATAGAAGCATTTTAATTTTTCTTTTATAGTACAGTGAGCTGATCTTTGCATTTCAGTTTATATGTATGTCATTTGATTCAAAGGAATATCTAAGTGTTTATATTGTTTATATTGCCGGGAAAATATGCATTCATTCATTCATTTTCTTAAAATTATTCCTTCTGTGGGAGCTAAAATGTTGCAGTTTGATGATCAAGTCCAAGAGTTCCCTTAAAATTTAACAGGACAAGCTAAAAGTTAGAGAATTGTATAGAAAGCAATGAGTTTGCATATCGTAGACTTTCCTAGCCTAGTACTGTTCATTTATTTTGGGACTTAAGTCTTAACTTTACTGAAGGATAGACATTGATGGAAAAACTGACTTTGTTGTTATGTGTAAAAAAGAGGAACAAACTGCTAGACTAAAACTGGAAGCCTTTAGTGTTGATTGCAAATGGAGAAGGTAGCAGAAAGCATCGGAGGACTAGTATACAGCATGCCAGCCTGTAAATTAACATGATCTTACAGAGTCACTAATTACTCTTATATCTTAGGGAATTGAAGAAACATTATTTCCAGGAGTAATTGAGAGCATACCTAAAATATAGCAATATATATTTTATACACGTATAAACTTATACACTAGTTTTCAATTATACAAATTGCTTGATTTCCCTTAGGCAAGGAAGTAAACATACATATGTGGCTTATGTTGGACTGATTGCCTATCTTTCTCAATGTTAGCTTCATTTACTATGATACTACCACCCCAAAATCTTCGGAACCTGGAACTGTGTGATGAAATTGAATGCTGCCTTGTTATGTTATTTCCCTTATTGTAGCATTCCAGTTCAGAAACTATTACATTTGAGTAATGCTAGAGTACTTTATGGAAGTCATCATAGTTGAATATAATGCAAGGAATCTAATTTAAACAGATGGTACATTTATTTACCCTCATTAATTATATTTGATAATTTGAACACTCATCTTGAAATTGGATTATGCCATTCAATTCTGCATGTAACAATACCATCTATTTTATATTGCTTATTCTAATAGAGTAGTTAATATTACCTGGTAAAGAAAAATCGTGAAAATGTGAAAATGCTTGTGAAGAGTGATCAAATTTACTGATGAAAAGCCCAACAATCCTGTAATTCTTTTTTCTAAAGTTATTGTCTTTGAAAAGAAAACACACTTTATTTTTAAAGATGTTATAATATAATATTTTATTGTTCTGACTTAAAGCTATTACTTGTTTAATAAAGAAGCAGTAAGCAATTGTTTTTTTTAACTTATTTACAATAAAAATTATCTTGGCTTATTAGAAAGCTTCTGTATAATGAATACATAAGTTTGGATCCAGATTTTGCCATTGTTGGCAGGAGCATTTCTTGTGAGGCTGCATGTTCAGAAACGTGAAAAACTCTGGAGAATTTATAATGTTTTCGAACAACATACCAAATTTAAGACATCTCTCCCTCAGACATGTTTGCTTAGAAAACTTGGAAAGCTAACTGCTTTACATTATTCCAAAAAAGTTATATTTTCATATTTTATTAAGACTTATGAGGTTATAAAATCCTGTAAGTATGCTTGCCATAGAGAATGTTTTCAGTTAGTATATCAAATATTTACACATACCTTGTTGTTTTAATTACTGGTCTTCGGCCAGTTTATTAATATGTCTCAATCCCAGTTTGCTTCCCAAGGTTATTTAAAACTTTCTGCACTCTGTAAAAAGAATCTGTGGATCACATTTTGGTAAAAATGTAGTAGTAATTTTACATTATTGGTGCAATGCAGCTAGACTGAACAGCTCTTCTCTTACATAGAGCTGAAAATGCCCAGTGATGTTTTCTTTTTCATTGCAACTAGGTCCTGGAATGTGTTTTGAAATGGCAAAATCCATATTACAAAAGTAAAATAGCTGTTGAAAGATAACAGATGCACAAACAGGCAAAGTTGAACTTCTATCTTCCTGGCAAAAATGGCACAAAAACTGAATTGCTAGCTCAAATTCCTGTGTTTGATGGAATTATGATTGAGGCACTACCCTTGTAGTGGCCGTGTCAAGTTTTAATGATTGGTTTTGAGAGATATGCTGGATGTTGGGCGGTAAGTTGATACAGATGTACATTGACCTGTTAAGCAGATAGTTTACTTTATTTGTAATATTTCATAGTCCTTTTTAATTTACACATGTACTATTTTACATTTAAACACATCTGTTGAACTGGTCTTTCAGAATGTAGTGTGTGTGTGTGTTATCAATTTATTGGTCTTGGTTAAAAGACAAGAAACTTTATGCTGTCAAGTTGCCAGAATGCCAGATGTTAAAATCTAAAAGTGTTACCTTGGTGTTAATTTAAAAAAGAAAAAGAAATTGTGATCTTTAAAAGAAAGTGACCTGTGAAACTTCATTTTATGTATGCCTTTTGGAGAATAAATCCAGCTGAGTTCAAGAGGGTTTATTCTTACAGCAGTATGCATAGGATGACATTATTTTAAATGCAATGTATGACCATGCTCCCTCTAATAATGCAATATTTCTCTCATAATGTATTTGGCTCCTGTGGGTAAACAAGATGTGCACTATAAACTTTGACTGCTTTTTAAATAAATAAATAAAAAATTAAGTTTACGATGGCATAAAAAGTACAGATGTGTAAGGAATTTCTAAACATGATTACTACAAACAGATGGGGCAAATGTTTGTTGCTTATATTGTGAAGTCCATGGCTCTTTTGCATTCTCATTTGATATGTTGATATATTTTGGTTAATTAGTACTTATTCTCTGAAATTCTACAGAACAATATTTCAAATCAGCTGGAATGACCCTAAGTGAGAGATTCACTGCTTATCAGAAGGCTACTGAAGAACATAGCACCCGACAAAAGAGTCCTGAAATACACAGGTAAGGCATTGAGTTATTGTTTAGTGTAAATGATACTCACTTTTTAAATGATGCTTATATTTATAAAAAGCACCATATCTCTTGAATGTAGAACATGAATATGATAGAAGCTCCTGAGTAAAACTACTATATCTGTTGTGATATATGAAATTTTATAAGGTAATAAGATTTTATTATAAGGTAAGTGTGAAATGTATATTCATCAGTTTTGTTTTTCATTCCATTTAAATGGAAATTTAATTTTTAAAATTGAAGGAAGTTTTAAAATTTAAAATTGAAGGAAGTAATAAATTCTGTCTGGGATTTAAAGAACTGTTGGGTGCACTTTTTAATTTAAAAGATTATTTACATTTCTGAAAAAAAATGCTGATATATTCACACCCAAAGAATATTGTGTATTATATGGTTTTTCGGTACTGCAGTTGGATTTTTGAATTGTGTGGAGGTTGATTTGTTTATACACATGTATGGCATTTTTAGAGGGGCATATTAACATTTTAATGGTTTAGCTTTAGTCATTCCTTTTTGTGTTTTCAGTTTTCCATTTGGCAATTCTGGATGTAGACATAATAATTACTTTTGACAATCTTGCATTTAGAAGGATTGACATCTCTCCAAGTACCCTGAGGAAGCATACCCGTTTATCAGGAGAAGAGAGAACCTTTAAAGAAGAAACTCAGAAAGTAAGTTTTAAATTGATACACTTTTTTTCAGTAAAAAGATCCTATATAGTCCAGATCAAAATATCTATCCTAAAACATCCTTCATAAAATTGCATTTATAGCATACTATCCTAAGTAATACTATCTTTTAAGGATAGGTCAGTTTTGTGCTTCTTGAATTGAGACATAAACCTGAAAATATAATTATATTCAGTGTTCTTACAAAATAAAGGTCATTATTTTCTAACATTCCATTGAACAACTGAATGAAACAAGACTATCTTAGTAATAACAATAAATTATGTTAACATTTAATTCCCATGAAACATTTGGAAGTGTTTTTTGGTTCATTTTTTAAGAATTTTTTCAAAAAATCAAATGTATTTACAATCTAATGTATGGAACTTTGATTTCTATGCAAAATGACCATGTTCTATATGGAAAAATATTGTTAGGAGGTTTAACTTTCTAGGAAAATGCCAAGATAGAAATCAACAAACCTGTTTAAGAGTTCGTTATAATTGTTTTTTGAACGAAGTCTCATTTCCGGTGACTACATGAACAAGCCCCTGCAGTTTTCTTGGAAGTGCCATCTTTCTAAGATTTGACAGTCCCAAAGTCATTCAGATGGATTTTGTGCGTAAAACAGTACTAAAACCCATAGTATTTTGACTTCTAATCTAGCATCTTTAACCTCTACTTTATATTGACTTACAAAATTTATAAACTGTTCAGTAGAATTTTCAAGAAAATATGCAAAAGGCTATAAACACAAGAAATGCATGCACTCCAACATTTGTAGTTGTCAAATATTTCAATGAAATTGTTTTGATCTAGGGAGATAAAAAATTAAAGTGCGATTCTGCTGATCTTCGACATGACATCGATCGTCGTAGAAAAGAACGAAGTAAAGAACGAGGAGACTCTAAAGGTTCCAGGGAATCCAGTGGGTCAAGAAAACAAGAGAAAGTTCCAAAAGATTACAAGGATTATAAAACTTTCAAAGATGATAGGTAAAAAAGCATAATGTTGTAATTAATGTTTAACTTCTAGTTATATGTCTAATTATGTAATTGTAAGCTTAATTGCTTTCAGTTTTCCCTTTATAATGGCACATCTAAATGTAAACAATTAAAATTATTTGTTTTACAGCAAAAATGTATTTGTCTTTTACACGGCTTATGGTGGATGAGGACAAAAACTTTGGAATAGCAAGCTAACACTGAAAAAAAATGACAAATTAATCTGTCCTATTATCCAGGCTACATCAGGAGTTGGACTTCAATGCAGTACATTTCTGTAAACAGTTTGTGTAAGAACTTTGGTTCGTTATGCTTGATTCCGCACTTTTTCAACTCATAACACCCAGATTATGAGAATTTTACTGAAATTTCCATTTAACTTGGGCAGGGGGAGGGTTGGCAAGAGGAATTTCTTTTTCTCAAAACTTGTAATATGAAATTATACAGGTTAGTAGTTTAGGAGCAACTTAATTCTATGTACAATACTTGCTGCAGCGATAATACTGGAAATAACTCTTATGCTTTTGAATTTGGTATTAATATTAGAAATCTATGATCAAGTCAATGCCAGATGTATTTCCTATGAGAATATTGAATATGAATACTTTATGTCCTGTTCATTCGTATAAAGTATATATTAATATTATGAAATCACTGATTTACTTGTACTTTCTATTTATTTCTCCTCAACTGATGTCCACATGGTTGTCAGTTATGATTAGTTCTGCATCTTGTGGCAATATAGTTAAGATAATATCAATTTTATTGATAATTTACTATCTGGGTAAGGTGTTAAAA
The DNA here is from genome assembly GCA_004320025.1 of Laticauda laticaudata. Classification (NCBI taxonomy): domain Eukaryota; kingdom Metazoa; phylum Chordata; class Lepidosauria; order Squamata; family Elapidae; genus Laticauda; species Laticauda laticaudata. Next base: position 92,390 of record BHFT01003895.1, on the reverse strand, counting down.
TAGATGGAACTAAAAAAAAAGCTTAGCAATGTTACCTTTAGTCATTTTTCCCTCCCATTTCTGTGATTGTGTGAAAGCATGCATTTAAATGTAGCTTTTACTGGCTAATTAATTATTTTTTATTAATAACATGCTAATGAGCCATAGCTATTAAAATTATAGATGGAAGCTGGATGGAGTAATAATATTTCACTTTAAATTTAAAACAAGAATGGAGGATAACTTCTAAGAATACACAAAATACATCCAGTACGTAGGGCACAACAGCAAATAGTATGGTTTCTTATTTTTCAGTAAGCAAAAAAGAGAACAAGACCATTCTCGATCTTCCTCAACTTCCTCCCCATCTTCCTCATCCAGTTCCCGAGAAGAAAAGGACTGCAAGAAAGAACGAGATGAAGAACTTAAACCGCATCACGAGCAGAAAGAATATCCAGGTTTTACGGGAGTTGGAAGACCTAGAGGCACCTTTGTAAGTTTCTTCTCTGCAGTTATTTTTAACCGTAGTTTATAATCATTGAATTAAAGTACTCAGTATTCATTTGACACATGGGAATGCAATTAGAAATAGTCATGTTGGACTGTAACTTGCAGCAGGGTGTATTTATATAAATTATAGCAAAATAATACATTAGTTTGGCTTAAAATGAAAAAAATGTGCAAGAACATCTTATTGTACCTATATTATGCCACCCATGGTAGATAAATTGTTGCTTTAAATATTCACAAACATTTGTGTGTTTAAAGCCAAAGCATCATTAATTATCTATTCTATTCTCTGTTCTTTCTGATTCTTGCATCTATTTGTAATAATTTATTCATGGGCATGTTCTCTGATTTATTCTTCAGGGTTGATATGTTGATTTCCTTTTTTAAAAATATTAAATCTGTATTGGAAGTTGTGTTACCTTATATCAACACTGCTAGTGGCAAATGCAATTTACTGAAATTAAGTGACACAGTTGTTGAAAACTGATGCATGAAATTTTAGATAATTAGAAACATGTTAGTTAATGATTGGAATTAACATGTAGCTGTTCAAAGGCTATCAAAATTGCTTTAAAAATAATTGAACTGATACTGTTATCTGAACTAATTATTTTTCTGATATAGTTCCTTAAAAAGTATTAAAGTTAATTAAGTAAACTAGACCTTTTAGGTGTCCCCCCCCTTTTTTTTTTTCTTCTTCTTCTTCTGGTGACCAGACTCATTATTATATATTGTGACTTATGATTCCACAGTAACTCCCAAAGTGTGGTCTTCATTTTCTTCATTTTTCAAACCTGAACCTTTTGTCTGTATTATAGGAAAATTGAAGGGGCTGACAAACATTGCAGAATTGGTAAAGCATTTCATCCTGCAGTGGGGATATCCCCACATGGTCTTCCCTTTAGCCTTCCCTGGAAGTTACAGAAGAGGGAGATGTTCTTTTCGGATTCTATGTTTTCTCTAGTTCCTTTTCCAGTTTTGCACTCTGAATTTAACAATGCTGATTTACAGGATAGCCCAGTTGGGAGAGGCTTCCATAGTGCAACTGCGTGCTAAGACCTGAACGTTTTTCCAGTTGCAGTCAGCAATTTGGGGAAAGTGTGAAGTGAAAAGGAATTATTGGATATCACTTCTCTTATTCAACCAGAAAAAAAGCCGCCTCTATTATCTGTGTGGGGAAACTGTTGCTACATCTGGTTATTAACTATCATGCACACAAAACCAGTTTTAAAAATCTGGATTTTTCAGTAAATATTGCACATAAACATTATTGTACAGCACTGAACCTTTAATTTTGAAATATCTTCATTTTATGCAGTGTTAACAGAGGATTTTAGTTAATGTAATAATTTATTGCTATGTATAAATGAACTAAATATATTTATTATTTAAATACATACATGCTTTGGTTAATCAGTTTCGAATTAGAGGCAGAGGAAGAGCCAGAGGTGTGTTTGCTGGAACAAATACTGGTCCTAGCAATTCAAACACTACTTTTCAAAAGAGACCAAAAGAGGAAGAATGGGATCCTGAATATACTCCAAAAAGCAAGAAATACTTCTTGGTGGGTGTCATATTATATGCATGCATCTTTTCTAAAGTCTTATTTTATAGCAGCAATATCTAAAACTTATTTCTGTTATTTCAAAAATCTTCGTTGAATCCTCTGACAGTGAACATCAGTATTTGTATTTGCTTTTACATCCATCTTCATAGTCTAATGAAAGAAGTTCTTCTGCCCCATCTCGAGCTGGTCAGTTGGCAAAAGGAGAGGAAATAGCTAGCCGGTGCAGGGGCGCCAAACTCAATTTTATTGAGGGCCGCTTCAGGGTTGTGTTTGACCTTCGTGGGCCAGGAGAGCCACGTACAAATGGAACATGTTGCAACCCTCTGCCAGCAAAAAGGCCCCCTCCAACCTCCATTTTCACTAGCAAAGGCACTGTGGGCTGGTCCTTCACTGTTTCCAGGGTGATCTAAGCCTCCCTGGTCTCAGGCCTTTCTTAAAGCCGAGGAAAAGCCAGATAGTATCATATCTCAATTGCCTGGAGTTGGCTGAGATAATGCTATCCTCTAACTTTGGATAATGGTATTTGTGGTCATGAAATCAAAGTCATTATTAAATGACTTTGCATAAAGCATAACTGCTTTTCAAAGAAATTTTCTAATGCTTAACTTTTTTCGCTGTGTAAATCTTCATTTTTTCTTATGTATTTCCCTTTCATGAGTAACTAATGCTTCTCAGTGAATAGCAGGTGTGTACACAAGCACTCTTTTGGTAGATACCATATATTCTATTTTCATGTTTATTACACTAATTGTGATTATTTAGAAAAAACAGGATTTTGATCAGCTGTGACTTTTCACCTACTGGAGGCACTGTTATGGAAGATGAACATTTAAAAATATTTCTTATACTTTATTTTGTTACATACTTAAGAGCTTCAGAAAATAAAGTACTATCTAGGTCACAAATAAAAAGTTTGCTATAATATTTAGAAAAGATATTACTGCTTATTCTCTCTTCTGTGGTCTACTAGCTAGGTATAGATTTATTGGATTGGATAGAAGAAGTGTCAAATAGACTTGATAACCTTGGAGGTATCTTGAGAATAAGGAAAAATGGGATGCTTCTATTTTCTTATATTATAAGCCAAGACCCTCTGATGATTTTTCCTCCTTTATATTTTCCCCAGTTTGATACTTTTCCATAATGATGAGTGATAACCATATGTTTTAAAGTATACAACCCAAGAATAATACTGGTATCCTATCCTGGAACAGTGTTGCTCCTAGTTATTGGAGAGTGAATTAAGTATTTCTGTTTCACAATAGCACTGAGAATAACATCAGCCACCCATATAGCTCTCCCTGCCTACAGTTTCTTTTGATGAGTTTGTGTAATATTTAACAAATGTTGGGACTTGCATAAATATGCAAGGAATTTGATTATTTATATTTGATTATATTTGATTATTATCTTAGATGTAAATCAAAGATAACAAAATTATATAATACAAATGGATATTGCAAAAAAAGTAATTGGTTCTTGGATCAATCATGATACTTATTCTATTTCCTGCCTGGTTTTTATTTTTCATCTGATATTACATGGTTGCAGAATGTAGTTATCAGTTTGGGCAGTAGGTTATATTGGAGAAATTGTTTTTAACACTATTGTACTTTTAAAATTATTTGAGATTCTGCCATCTTATGCTGCCCATCTCACTATCCAAAGTGACTCCATATCGTCTAGTATCTTTGTATTTTCCAGTACTTCCCTCTTTATACATGTTTATATTTTGGATAACATAAACCACCAGCAATTACTTATATTTATGTATGAGAGAATTAAACTGTAGGGATATTTAGGATTTTGCCCTTTCTATCCCCCTCTTTTTACCATCTCATCTAATAAAGAATTCTGAGTAACTTAAAAATTACTGTTAATTTGGTTGGCTTTAATAATAATTGAAAGAGCCAGTTTAGTGTAGTTGTTAGGGCATCAAATCAGAAGACTGAGTACTAGTCCTGCCTTAGGTACAAAGCGTGATCTTGGGCTAGTCACTTTCTCTCAGCAAGGACGCAAAGGCAAATTACTTGGGGGCAGGGGGAACCTCGCTCAAAAAATCTTCAGGGACATGTCTAGGCAGTCTCTTGAGAATCAAACATGATTGAACAGAAGAAAAATAATTTGTATTACTCTTTTTTTCCTGTAGTTTTCTTTACATTTGTTATGTGTTATTTCTAACATTTGTTTTTCAGTAGACCTGTTTTATTTTTGCTCTCCATAAATTATAAACCAGATAGTTAAAGCACATAACATAACATAAAATATATTACAGAACATAAAATAGAATACTCAAGTTATTAAAAATGTGTAAAAAAGAAAGACTAATAAGTGAACTTTGTTTGACTTAAACTCATGGGCCTAAAGTTGTCAGTTTCCCAGTGGGCGGGTAGGCGTCTAAAAAACTTTTAATACAGCTGACAAACATACAGAAAGAGAAAGGAAAAGAAAAGAAATGCGAGTGTGTGCAGAGAGTTGAGAGACAGAGCACCTTAGTGAAACCTAGAGTGATTCAACTAAATTGAATGTACTTTGTCAAATTGGTCCTTGGGGGCTTTTGATGACATTGCTTGGCTTGGCAGAGGGCATGGCACCAACGGGGAAATCCCAGGGGCCATATGCCTTGCTCTCCTTTGTTTAGACTTTTGAATTAATGTTTTTGTATCTTACCAAATTACTGATTCATTTAGAAAAAAGTATCTCTTAGCTCAGTGATAGAGCATGAACATGTGTCTTATATATATTTCTGCACTAACTTCATGTTAGTGGGCATGTTGGAGAAATGTGTTCCTGAACTTGGAATCCTTGATTAACCAAATACAATGTATTGGAATAGCTTGACTAACTTGTTATAAACTTGTTATATATGTTTTTATCTTTCAGAATAGTAAGATCAAAGAATTCAACTGCAGTAATTAATTAAACTGATGATAAATACAACTGTTCTTAGTGCTGCTTGGGTTCTACATTTTCTTTAACTGGATTCCATTTACTCTAGCATGATGACAGAGATGATGGTGTTGATTACTGGGCTAAAAGAGGAAGAGGACGAGGTACTTTTCAGCGTGGCAGAGGAAGATTCAACTTCAAAAAATCAGGTAGCAGTCCAAAATGGACACATGATAAATACCAAGGTGATGGGCTTGTAGAAGATGAAGAAGAAACAATGGAAAACGAAGACAAGGAAAGACGTAAAGAAGAAAAGGTATGTATTGTGCTATATCAATTAGGTTTTTGTTTTGTATTGTTAGTTGTATTTTAAATAGGTTAAAATACTGTACCATAATTGTGCGTATATTTAATTTTTTTACACAGGAATAATAACTCTGAAGATCAGTTGCAGCTGAAAAAAATTATTTGCTATCTGCGCAGCATTTTTAATATGACTTGTCGTCAAATGAATGTAAGCATTTTACTTAAATTTTGTTGTTGGAGAGTAGTTTAGTTTTGGTTTTGTTTCTGTTTTAATTCTTTTGTAATCTCACTAGTAATTGTTGAAGATTATACAAAGCAAGTAGTAAAGGTATGATACTATTTGTCATGGTCAACTTTTTAAAATGTAACTTTGTTTTGTCCAAAAGATCTGATTTTAAACAGAGTTGTACTTCATTATCCCCTCCAGCTATGTTTCATTATTGAAATAAAACTTAGGTCTGCACATTTAGATATTGAGGCAGCATTTTAAAATAAATCTGTACTAAATCTTGGAGCTCATAATTTCCTGGAGCTTTTTGTTTGTGTGGCTTATATTTAAATTGCAAAATTGTATAATCTGGAGTGGAAGGCTTATATTTTGTTTAATTCAGCCACCTAATTAATTGTGGCAGCATGTAAACAGCACCGCAAGATTAAAAGTTTGCCCATGAGTTTTCACAAGGTTTGTTGTTGGATAGGTTTGAGAATAAGAGTATCCCAGTAAAATGAGTGTAAGTAGGATATAAAAGTACTTTGGGGATCTTATTAATTTTCTCATACATTCACATTTCTAGAAAACGATGGGCGTTCTCTTCTGAACAGATCTAGATCTGACAAGTAGAGCTGTAGCTTAACAGGTGCTACGTTTCTCCGTCCACATAATCTTGCTTCTAATGGGGAAATGCTTCAACTATTTTGTGTAACAGCACTAAAAGTAGTTTGACCTTCTGCATATTCTATTCTTGTGAGAAGACCTATCCTACATTCCAAACGTTTAGGCGTACAACAGAAAGGTAAATTGTAGTGAAAAGTTACCTTTAACACAAGCATGCTTTGAGTGTATCGTTTCAGTGTATATGCCTAATAGACATAGTCTTATGTAAAACACAGGATACTATTATTCATTTACAAAATTTAAAGTGTATATAATGAATGTGAAATGGAGTTGTTATGCAAGAGTATTGGATGAAGTTTCATTGGCATCTGGTGAAAAATATTGGTCACAAATTTACGGCAATACTGATTCATCTATTATTGCATTAACATTTCCCCCAATTTGTAAAATAATATTTCTGTGGGCTTTCTTTAGCAAATTAACCTAAACTATGGGATATCTCAGTCGTGTTTTCAGTCCTCAGTGGAATAAAGATGTGAAAATTTAAAAGGAAATGAGCTTGTTATTACAGTTGAATATTACAGAAGCTTTATATCTCTGCTATACCTGAAAACATGAAGTAAAAGAATGAACTAGATTAAAACCAGAATCATATGAACTAGAAATTACAATTAAAAAAAAATTACAATTTAACCTTTTTTTCTAATCACATGTATTTTAAACTTTTATTGAAGTCTTGAAGTACAAACCTGAACAATTCCTGCACTGATGGTGCCATTTGGATAACCTGCAAGAAACAAGCTAATTTATATTAAATCAGACTTGCCCTTTTAGCTGATTAATGTCTACCATTTCAGCCACCAGGTTTTCAAGCCACTTGAAGCAGAATTTTTATTAAGCCTTTCTATCAGATATTAAACTAAGTGTCAGTCACAAGTTTAGACTTCCCTTATTATGACAGTTTGAAGTACACCGAAATTGATAATTATATCTACATCAAGATGGATCTATTATGACAGATCAGTAGCATTGCCAATGTAATGGCCACATGAAATCACACATGAAAATAGATTGCAAATTAAACAGGGCTAACTGGATTGCAATGGTACTTGCAAGCATCAAAATTATATATCACTTTCTTGGTGACCATTGGACTTTCTGCCTCACCTCAGTTGGAGGGATGAGTTAGTGTGTAGATACATATTTATAGAGCTCAGTGTGTAGCATTTATTTTCAGCAATGCTTTTCGGTCTCCCAAAATTCCCATTAGGCTGGTGAGCAACTGAGAGAGGTTCTGGAAATAGTTTGTCACTGGCCCACCACTGCAATTCTTTTAGGACCCTCCCCCCAGCACATTATCCAAATTTTCAATGTTTCCCATGCCCCCCAAAGTGTTCTTTCTTTGTGACTTTAAATCTACATATGTACATTAAATCTACATATGTACAAATCTACATATGTACCTACATATGTACCTTTGACAGAATAGAGAAAGGAATGATCAATCCTTATGCTGCAAAACTTATCAACATTATTTTGCAAAATGTGGCTTGTTTGTAAGGTTTTTTTAAAAATGTAATCATTTTTATAAATCTTTGTTGTTGGAATTGTTTTGGAAACAGCATTCATTGTGGGTGCTGCCTCTTTTTTATGACTTTTCTTTGTAGCTTATTAGCATGCTATAAATAAAATTTCTGAGTGTTAAGAGAGAAGATAATGTATATCAAGTGACAGAATATTTAGCTAATGAAGTATTCTGTTTCGTGTTGTCGTGAATAATTTTAGTTCACCACTAAAGTCTTTGGCTTATGGATGTATGCAACATTTAGGTTTAAATTGCTTCAAACACAAAACAGCGTTTCTCAAGCCCTTTGGAAGAGTTTCGTCATAATGGGATTTTTTGTAATATCTTATGTTCAAAATGGTTTGAAACAATTTTGTGCATACCTGGAATCCCTTCTGGCATATATGGTTACTAACATAAAAAATCGTTGGGTTTAAAATTTACTAAAAAGTTTAGTTTTCATAGTGGCATATAGACACTGCATAGGTTAATTGGAGAGTGTTATTGAGGGTTAGGTGATAATCTATGATTTCATGACCTGGTTCACAACATTAAGTAAGCTTTACTGACCACAATACTGATCTGAAATTAATTGGTTTATTACACATCTCAGGGCTGTCAAACTCGTGGCCCACAGGCTGGATGCATCACACGCTGGCCATACCCATGCCCGGTTTAATGAAGGGGGAAAAAGTCCCGATATGTCATGTGACGACATCATGACACCCACTGCATTATGTGAACTCAGTCAATATTCATTACTGCTAAAAACAGTTTTTTTACAATTTCATTTATTTTTAATAAGATTTCTAGGTTCAGACCCAACAATTTTATCTAGGTTAACAAATATTGACACTATTTTTTTTTTAAAATGAGGATAATGCAATTTAGACAGTTCAACAACTAATTATCTGCCCCAATAACAGATAAACTTCCACCTCAGTACCTTGACTTTAACTACAACTCTAAAACCGGAAGAAATGTAATGTTTTTAATGCTATTTTCAAGGCTGATAAGGTAGAAACATGAATCTCAAGATGGGGGATGCAGAGAAGGCCCACCTCCTGCGCCTTGCTATAGATATCTGTAATTGATGGAACTGGAAGTTGCCAACTCTGTATCATGTTACAAAGTGGGCAGAAACCATAGGACACATATGTCCTTTAATTAGCTACGCTCTATACCAAATAGGGTTTTAAAAGTGATAGTTGGTTCCTTGAATTGTAATCCGAAGCCAACCAGAACCAGTGCAGTTCATGAAGCATGGGTGTCCGTGGGTCAACCTGCCCAATTCTCATGCAGCTGTGGAACCACTGGTTCTTTCAAATGATTATCAAAGCAACCCTTTCCACACATTGCAATAAGAAGAGCCTCAGTTGGAGAAAGGATACAACTGATGAACAAGATTACTGTGAAAGACCCTCCTGAACACAGCTGTCACCTGCCTACCAAACATTGAGGGCCAAAGATGAAAGAATTCGCACTATAAGTCTCAAATACCCCCATCAACCTGCTGGGGTTGAAGCTTAGTTCCTTCTTCTTCATCCAAACTTCAGAGCAAGTTGCTATAAAAGGTATTGGTTTTTTTTTTATGGTTTGTTTTAATCAGGAAACAAAATCAATTACACAAAATAGTAAAAAAAAAAAACCAAACACATAGAAGAATAGATGGGCTTATATTGCCTAGCAAAGTATCTGAAAAGGCAATTTCTTTTGACTCTCAAACAAAGGGCTGGGTAAAGCAGAAAAATAGGAAATGACGAACTTGTACTGTCTGCCAAGCAGTCACATAAAGGAGGGGGAAGCATTTATGCACATCAAACCAGCAAACAATATGTATTTGAAGACAAAAGAGTTATGTGTTTTATAGTGCCATATTTAGGGAGTTGCAATTGACTATAATTCTAAGATCTTGAATATAAGCATAGGTAGTATGCATATTCTGAGCCTGAAAAAAAACATTTTAAAAGATCTATCAGTAGGGCCCTGTATATGGTTTAGAGAAAAATCCTGGCATCTGGAACAACAAACAAAATGGGTTGGATGGTAGGAATTAATATATTTAAGGCAGCTCAGATTGCACAAAGGAAATTTATTCTAGTGATAGCAATCAAGAATCCAAATTTTAAAATAGAATGGACTCATAAGAAAATATGCCAAAAATCTATACGCAGGCCATATCACACCCTTTTAATAAGCATTGGCAAGCAAGAATCATATCCTGAGAGTGTCCTATGATAAATCACAGTATAAGCTAAAGTTTGGGTCCATATATCATTCAGAGCCAGATGTAGGCAATGTTCCATCTTCCTGCTTTGGAGATGCAGAGAATGCAGCAATGAATGCATTCATATTCATATAATATGGGAAAATACCCAGAAGACAATAGTGGCGCAAGACGACTTTCATCATATTTCCAGAAAGATGTGCTTCATGCTCTGCTTCACTTAAGAGTGCTATCTTAAGCAGATGAACAATAACTTTTGTCAGTTAGTAAACAACGATGGACGTTAAAGAAATGTTATTTTCGTAATTGCAAAAAAAAAGACAACTTTTCTTCAGCTGGAAAAAAAAAGATGACTACGGTAGCAACGCATTTCAAAACGTTCAGTGAGACGGTAGTTATCCAAACTCGGGCTGTTCTTGCAGTCAAGGATCACATAAATCGGCAACAAACCGTGAGCAGCAGAAGCAATGTCGCTCGTAGCGCAAAGCCGGTTTTTTTTTCTTTCCGGTCATCCGTGAATTTAGTTGAAGGCGGGCCTCGCTCACGATCTCGTGGCTATCGCAAGCGGGGAGAGCAAGAAAACGCCTGCTCTTCAAAGGAGGTTGGCTCAGTCGTTGCTGGGGCTGGCGGTGAGGGAGCCACGCGGTTCAACGGGTGCAGCGGAACACGAGCGACACGCGGCGGATCAAACGGCCGACCCTAAGTCGAGCAACAGATAGGGTCCGTTCTTATTTAGCAACCCCCTGTCCGGGAGAGTGACGGTTTCGCTTCTGCGTCGGAAATCACGGAGATCCCGTGAGGCCTGCTTCCTTCAAGACGACTGTCCATTTTTATTTTTCCTCCCTCACGCATAGATCTATGTACAAAAAGCTCTGGGATTGGTTGGAGCGTCAGATGGCTTCCCTCCTCCCTCCCGATTGGCTACGGCGAATCACTCGCGCTCCCAATCTCGCCAATCAAGAAAAAGGGTGCCAACTTTTGATTGTCGCGGAGGGGAAGCTGGCGTCCGCTTCCCTTCTCTGGCCGCTTTCCTTGTAGGAGCCTTCGGGGAAAGAACCGACGGGGGGAGCGGCGCGCGGCGCTCCCGCAGGGGCTCCAGCGAAAAGGTCCACGCCGCTCCTCGTGGGCGGGTTCGTCAGTCTCCCGCGGTTCTTCGACGGGCTGGCAGATCCGAAGTCTCTGTCCACGGTGGGTCCCGGACGGCTCGCGTCTGGGTCAGCTTGCACCCTCGGCCGGCTTGTCCGTTTTATCCGCGTGTGGCCCAAGTGAATATTAGTATAAAGATAACGCCATCGGTCAAATCCAGTCACAAGTTCGCCTCGCTGAAGAACGGTTCTTAAATCCCGGTTCAAAATGCTTTGGGAGTGGCCGTATCAGTGCGAATGGAGCAATGCAAAACTGATCCATATTCACATTGTCTGCCTTCAAAATCCACTGTTTCATGTTTGTTCTCATCGGAAGTGTATCCCAAATGTGCTTTTTTTTTTTTTTTTCAAGTCGCAAACTCTGACTTCAGAGCCGGAGGAACTTCTTGGATGAGAAGCGAGAAGCGAGAAACGTCTTCGACGAAAAACCAGAAAGTCCAGTTGCCACTTGAAAAAACGCACCTTTGGGACAATCTCCATCGACATCGGAAGTGTATATATCTGGGTATTTTGATTTTATCATTTCGAGTTAGAATTTAAAACTCCCGTTGGAGTCACGTTTAAGTCTGTTTTTAATTTGGTTGCTGTCTGACTTTGTGAGATAGTGTTGTGTTGGTAGAACATGAAGACATTTATTGTAAAACATTTCTGTATAAATTTTAAATGCATTTAAATAATTATATAAACACTATAAAGAAATAGGTTTTTTTGAAAACCTGATACTTTTCACGTCAAGAAGAAAAAAAGGGAATGTTATACAGAGAACAAAAATGATATTTATGTTTGTGAAAAGATCGAATGGGAAACTTCTAATTCAGATATGTTTGGTGCTATTAAATCTGGGATGTAAAAATCTGAATGACTTCCAGATAGCAGGAAAGAATTAGTATTCTATATCTCTTTTCTACTATTTTGTGACTATCTGAATTTTTATTTTATCAAACTCATAAGTAAAATTCTGATATATTATGTGAATAAAATACAAGATATCAAATAATGTGATTAAAATTAAAAACTAATATGGTAAAGTATCATCCATGTAAATAATTTGTAAATTATTTTAATGATATGTTGATATCTTACATTTTGGTAAATGGATCTCCACTGAACTTGTACAAGATCGTACCTTGTACACATGCAAGAACATCTGAAAATGTTACTATTTATAATATTGAGAAAGTGAATCTAAGAGACTGGATCAAAGCATCATTCCAAACTAACCATCTTGCATCCAAAGATGGACATACTGAGTAATCCAAACACAATTCATAAGTTTTATTCCAGCATAGGAAGAATGACATGGAAGGTTTTGCAGTTTCCCCCCCTGTGAGAAATTCCATGTTTTCATTTTAAGCCATAGTCAATCTTTGTCCTGACCAATAAATGTATATATATTGCACTGGAAAATTCAACAAAGAAAGATTCTTATGATTTCTGGAATAGTTTCCCATTGGTTCCCACCCAATTTTTCCACTGCATGAATTTTTTTCCCAAGTAGGTATCTCATGATTCTGTCACAAACATTTTGGGAAAGATTAAGAAACATGACATATGTTTGTATGAATGTTAGACTGTATAGGAGAATGCACCCATACAGTATGTAGGCAAGCTTATTTTTCATAATTTTAAATCAGTCTTTATTTTCCTAGCATTACTTTCTGTTATTCACCATAGAATATCACAAGCTGCTTTGTATTATAAATTGGGTACTGGCATGAAACTAAATACACTGTAAAGGTTAATCTAATATACATATTTTTCCTTGCAGCTAAAGTAAATGGTTACTGAACTCTTCGGGCATTTTCATCAATTAATTTGTGTCTGTCTTAATAGATTACACTATTCTTTAAATGTCTCTGCTATTGAATCTCTTACGGCAATTGCTGGAGTATTATGGTGTGGTCCCAGAACTGGTAAGCAGATAGATATGTGTTTGCATTATTATTGTTATTTTACATTAAAGGGTCTACATTCCATACCACTTCTCTTTCTCTTGTCTTCTGAAAATGTCAGCCTATCTCTATACAGGTAGTCCTGACTTAAAACAATTTGTTTAGTGACTGTTCAAAGTTCTAACAGTGCTGAAAAGTGACTTACAACCACTCCTTGCACTTAATCATAGCAGTGTCCCCATGGTTACATGAACAACATTCATGTGCTTGGCAACTGGCATGTATTTATGACAATTGCAGTGTCCCAGGTTCTTGGGATCTCCATTTGCAACTTTCTTTAGCTTCTGAAAGACAAAGTTAATGGGAGAAGCCAAATTCACTTAATGACCACAGCAAAAAAGGTAAAATTGGGCACTTGACTTAGTCATAGAAGTTCTGGTCCCAATTGTGATGGAATGGGATTTGAGGTTTATCTTCCAAGCTGATTGGCTGTTAATAGCTATGAACTAGGCATCATATATTCCTGATGCTAAATTTACTTTAATCATGCTGCAAATGAAAACAAGAAGCAGTGAGAAATTACAACCTTCGTATGCACATATTTACATTGTTTCGAAGCAATGTGTTTTACTATAAATAATTTTAAATTATATTTTTTATTTTTTCAGTTTAAATAACATATCTGTTGAAGTGTCTTTGCAACCCACAGCCCTAAAGTTTAAAAACTTGAACCAACAGAAGTTTCCATTTGGAACTAAGTCACTTGTTTTGCTATTATTTTTCTCCCAATTCAGGCCTTGCAAAGGTGTAAATTGTATCTAAATGGCCTTGTTCGTATGATTGGACCTCACCTTTCTTCAAATACTTTTTCAAGAACATACTTCCAAGAATTATGTATCAATTCCAGGAATTGTTTGGTGAGGTTATCAATGTTTTTCCCCCTTTTATTCCTTGAGGTTATATAGACATCTACATATTGATTGCATCCATTCTGTTTCATATTACGTTTCAGCCTTAAATAACTTGCTTTTTTCATTTTTCATTGCTATTAATAGGGAACGAAAGCATACTGGCAGTTACCTAGCATCTCCAATAACAGAGTTCTACCCTATTAGAGGGGGGGGAAAGGTATTTCAATATGTACCTCACAAACACTTCCTTCTAAGACTGGAAGTTCCTATAGGGTACCATGACCATGGAAAAAGGGCTATAAATTACCATCCCTTTCCATTAGCAAGGTTTCCTTTTATCTTTCAAAGTGTGATGACCCAGAGTGTAACACAAACGTAACAAAATCCCAAACATAAATAAATGTCCTTTAATGCCTTCAACTTGGCCCCACTGTTCAATAATTCTCAGTTAGAGATAAAACTTACTCAAAAATAGTCTTCAAAAGAAAGCAATACAGTCCAAACTTTATGAGCAGATAGAGGTGAAATAAAAACCTAAAACAAACTACAATGAAGGAAATTCCACAAAGGACCAGGATAAGTAATTACCAACTTCAAGGAGATAACAAGGCAGTCTGTGGGAAGGACGCCAACCAAGATAACTTCAGCCCAAAATAAAACACACTTTGCTTCTGGCAATGCTGTGTTGTAACAGTCTCTCTTATATACTATTCTCCCCAGCTGCAACTAATGAGAGGAATTGTGGCCACTTCCTCTCGTAAGCCAAGTTGTTGCCTTCTCTGTTCCTCCCTGTGTGTCCAAGGATGAAGAGGGGAGGGCCTGGTTCTTCCTCTGACTGGCCAGCTGGCCTCAGCCCTTCCCTAGCCGCCTCCACAACCTCCGGAGCCAGACCTCCACTCCCTGTTGGCTGTTCCTCCTCTCCCTCAGAGTCCGACTCTACCAAGGGCATGACACAAAAAATGAAAGTGTCTTGCAAGCAGAACTTGAATCTAGTTTTTATAAAGCAATATTTATTTATTTTTAATAATTTAAAAAATACAGGTAGTTCTTCACTTATAATTATTCATTTAGTGACTGAAGTCACTAAATTTCTTACACTTAAGTTTCTTACAGAATCCCCATGGTCATATGATTAAAATTCAGATATTTGTCAATTGACTCACATTTATGATGTTTGCAGTGTCCCAGGGTCATGTGATCATCTTTTGTGATCTTCTGTCAAGCAAAGTCAATGGGGAAGCCAGATTCACTTTACAGTTATGTTACTAACTTAAAAACTACAGTGATTCACTTAACAACTGTGGCAAGAAAGACCGTAAAATGGGGCTCACTTAGTAAAACTCGCTTAGCAAATGTCTCACTTAGCAACATAATCTTGGGGCTCAATTGTGTTCGTAAATTGAAGACTCTGTACTACAATTTAAATAACTGTAAGTCATATTTTCCTTACCATGTCAGATATACTGAGATTTAGTTGATATATACTTAAAATAATTAACTTTTGTTTGATTTTTTTTTCCATTTAAAAATGTTTCCATTTAACCTCAACAAGCTTCTCAATCCTTAGATATCCTGGGTTTCAGAAGGAAAAAGATACGGACCTACTCGAAGTTTAGTTCGTAGATTGGGAGCGTGTCTTACATTAATTCCTTTTTCAAGACCTCACTTTCAGGTATATGAGTTATTTGTTAAAGTTAAAATGAATAACTTGTTAATTTACAATATATATTTTTCAATATTGATATATATCAGGGGTCTCCAACCTTGGCCACTTTAAAACTTGTAGACTTCAAATCTCAGAATTCCTCAGCCAGCTGCTATATATAACATAGAGAAAACGTATCACATAAATTTATCATTTGGGAAAAAGTTGCACATGAATTAATAGAAATTTTAAATAACAGTGGCCATTGTAAAATAATAAGTAAAAGAGATTTAAAGGTATATGTCATAGTCACCTAGATTTTTCGTGTATATATAATAGAAATATCAAAATAGATAATTTTCAAAAGCTGAATTTCAGACAATGAATGAATTATTAACTCCCTCTTGCTACTTTGAATAATGTTTGAATGCTGCTTGTTAAAATTTGTGATACGTAATATATATTTTGTTGTGTGCTGCTACTATTATACTGTACTTCAGCTGAAAAATGTTGCAACTGTCATTGTTAAAAATGAATAGGAAAACATATTATCTTGTCATTTTAGTTTTCATTCAGAGGAAGATTAATAAGGATTTTAGTCATTGTATCCTAAATATCTTTATAAGTTATATAGCAAATCTTACTTTAGGCAGCTCCTTATCTAAAAATGGATGAGTAGAATTGGAAGAGCTAAAATTTTTGAAGGATTGGTATTATTACTATTAAATAATACTAATAATAAGCAGTATATCTTAATTCTTTTGTTTACTCTTATCAGAAGTATTTACATGGGACATGAGGAGGGGTAGAAATAACAAAGAACAGGTGGTCCTTGCTTAATGACCACTCATTCAGTGGACGTTTCAATGCATTTTTGTACTTACAATGGTGATAGTATTTCAACAAATCCTATGATTGCAACCCAGACATTCAGCAACCAGCTTGCCATTATGATGTGGGATGTTGCAGTGTCCTGTGGTCATGTGATCCCCATCTGTGACCTTATCTACCGGATTCCTACAAGTATGTTCAGTGATAAAGTGTCTATGGAGATTCTCAGTCATCCAGGTCATGATTGTCCCAAAGGTGCTTTTTCAAGAGGCAAGTAGACTTTCTGGTTTTTCTTTTGAATACATTTTGCTTTTCATCCAAGAAGCTTGTTCAGTTCTGACCATCCTCACCATCCAGTCAGAGATGAAGAAGCTTCTTGGATGAGAATAAAAATATCTTCAAAGAAAAAATCAGAAAGTCCAGTTGCCTCTTGAAAAAGCATCTCTGGTTCAGTGATAAAACTGGCAGGAGGTTGCAAATGGCAGCCACGTGATGTCCATGCCTAACCACCTGGGGTGATTTGTTTAACAATGGTAACCAGAGATGCCAGAATTTCTATCCCTAAGAGGTGTTGTCCTGCGATGCCATGATTTTCAGCCACTTTCCTTACCCTGTAATTTTAGTCCCAAATTAGTATCTGTAAACACTGCAATATCACCATGGTATTCCTGTACCTGTGCCATGAGATAGCAATAGCACTTTGACTTATATACTGCTTCACAGTGCTTTACAGCCTTCTCTAAGCGGTTCACAGAATCCGCATATTGCCCCCAGCAATTTGGGTCCTCATTTTACCCATCTTGGAAGGATGGCAGGCTGAGTCAACTTGGAATATGGTGAGATTCGAACTGCCAAATTGCAGGCAGCCGGCAGAAGTAGCCTGCAATATTGCATTTTAACCATTGCACCATTTTAACTGCTCTGAATTTTAACATCAAAAAATGCAGTATTTGCATAGCAACATGGTTCGTTCTAATGAAATTAGATTCATTAGATTCTGCAGTCTCATCTTCTTAATTGCTTCTTTCCTATTGAAAAGGGATAATAGTATTAGAACAAATATGTGTCTTTTGGACTACTGCTAGAAAGCTAATAATTAAAAACAACTGTTCATATAAAAGTTTTTTTTTTTTTGTGCTTTAGCTTGTCCAAAGTCTGAAGTCTTTAGAGGAACAATACAGCACCGTTAATTCTGTTCAACCATCTCTTGCTGATGCCCTGTGGATGGTAGATGAAGACAGAAATCTATGCACTAAATTCAGGCAAGTAAAACCAACTAGACTTTTTTCAAGTATTGTCAGGTACAAGCCCGAAGATAACCCAGTAAAATTCAATTTATTCCAATCCTGTTTTTGCTTATACCTAATAGGAAGAATCTTGCCAAACTCAAACTATAATCCTCTACCCTGATAGAATTATCCTGAGTGATTCTAGGATGTGGCTTCCCTGAACCTTTTCTCCCCTTTCTCCATTCATTTTGGGATTGTACATTCTCCTAATCTGAGTTTCTCGCTGGTGGAATTTACTGCCTCCCCCCTAGGAGAGCTGTGTGCTGCCAAGACTCCCCTCCACTGATTCTCCAGGTGCATGTTCTATCAGTGGTATATCTATCAGTTAATCATTTCTTTATTCAGTCAATGATCAGCGATGCATAATTAAGAAAATAAAAATAGTAACATATTAACCCAGTGCTATAAGAAATTGAGAAGATTTAAATAAATAAGATAGCCAATCTTAATTAAATCTTACTGTTGATTGATTAAATCTGTATTTTTGAAATGGAATTGTTTTACATTTATTGTCATCAGTTTATGGATTNAAATCTTACTGTTGATTGATTAAATCTGTATTTTTGAAATGGAATTGTTTTACATTTATTGTCATCAGTTTATGGATTTTGAAAAATCAGTGCAATGCAAACCACAGAAACACTGATTCTATAAACAGTATATTTACTATTCTGTTCAGAATGCTATTTATAGCCAATTATTTGGAGTAAATCCTACTGAATTCAGTGCTACTGCTATGTAATATGATTGAGTTGTAGACATTTCAGTTTATATGCTAGGCACGCGAGTTTGCTTTATCCCAAATGTCTTGGCCTTTTGAATGCTCATATTTATTTACAATGTGGTATCCTGATATTTTCTAGATTTGAGGAATGGAGAGGGTTTGCCACTCCATCTGTACTTCCTTTGCCAATTTCTTCAAAAGAAAAAAGTGAAAAAACAACTGTTGAGGGTGAAGATGCATTCGAAAAAATTCATGTTCTTGAAAATGAATTAGCACATCTTCGTAAACAGATTGCTTCAATTTTGGCAGCAAACAGGGCAGTAAATGATCAATCCTGTAAGTCTGTCTTTCTGGATCCAAGTGAATGTGTTTCTATGTGTTTCTCTTGTTCCTAATGATACTAAGTCATATTGCCATCTGGCAGCAACTTTTATGTAGAAAATTGTCTTGCTTATAATTGCTTCGGGTTATGTTTGCACCTAAAATTTACTCATTTTATCATCAACAGTAAGAGGAGCCTAGATTCTTTCTAAACATAAACATCTAATTAACTTACTGGCCAGGGGGGATGGTGGGACTTCGAGTTGAATTTAAAGAATTGCACATTTATTTCTACTTATTTTTAAGAGAGATTGGATTTCTTAGATCCCAGTGT
Source organism: Laticauda laticaudata (assembly GCA_004320025.1). Taxonomy (NCBI): domain Eukaryota; kingdom Metazoa; phylum Chordata; class Lepidosauria; order Squamata; family Elapidae; genus Laticauda; species Laticauda laticaudata. The sequence continues at coordinate 73,421 of BHFT01003895.1, read as the reverse complement.
GTTGCTTGATAATTTTTTTTCGAAACTGAGGAAATGTTCTTAAACAGATAGCATGAAAATTTCTTTTCAGAGAAAAAAATGAATTTTCATATTTTGTATTTTATTATTAATAAGAATGTTAAAGAAATGTAGCCTGGGGTGAGAGATGGGATCAAAATTATCTAATGATCTTTGTGGCTAATTAGTACCAGGACCAGTGTTGTATGGTCTTATTTTTCTCTCTTTTATTTCATTAGCTCCTTTCTGATTATCCATGCTTTCTGGTTTTCAGACGTAGTACTGTTCTAAAATAAGCAGTCACTATCTGCTATTACATTTATCCATCAGCACTACAGGTGCCTGTTTTAATATTACCTCTTTCTTCAATTGTTTAATAGGTTCAGACATTGGGACTTCATCAAACACTCCTAATGATTTCCCTCAGCCAGGAATGTTTTTTACGCCAGCTCCTACTTCTCTTTATAATGTAATCATACCTCCACCTCCACCACTGCCACCTTCATTTGGGTTAAAATCTGATTTTGATTCCCATAATTCGGCAATTCAGCTTATTAAACAACGTCGGGCTATAAGGACTGAAAAGATAAAAGATAAGGCTGAACTTCAGAAAGCTATTCCTGATATGATGGATGTTCTCAAGGATATAAATAATGTTAAACTCAGAGCTATTGAGAAGTAAGTTGAACAAAATGTGAATTCTTTTTTTTTTTCAGTGCTGTTACAAACCTATAAAACTGTACATAGGTTGGTTCTTGATTATCTGCACTTTCCCATGAGAACCAGCCCAGATATTTTAGTTTGACCAAGAAAAAAAAAGAGGGCTTCACCTTAAAGAGGTGAAGGAACCTGAGATTCTGTGTCACTACTTTTCAGTGGTTTTCCTGGTCCTTAGGAATGGCAATTGATTTTCACCCTGACTGCTTCCCCAGGTTGTTTGGGCTTGCAATCACACAATCCCTTTTCGGGACTCCTCCCCGCCTCCCCATTTTCTAGTATAAAACACATATTGGATAAGCTAGATTTGCACATACAACCACACGATTCATTTAACAAACAACTGATTCACTTCACAACCAGTGTAAATTTGACTTCAGTCACATGGTAACACATGACTGTGATGACGTCTGACCAAAATTCCGGAGTCGGCTGTGGGTTGTCAAAAGAGGAGTACCTGTCGTAAAAAGTAGCAGAGTACAGTTTAAACATCAGAAGGCTGCTGTTCTGACCCAAACCTTGTTCCAAGGAAACAAACACGAAACAGAGGTAACAGCAAAACCTTTTAATGATTCTTTATGAATTCCGTTCCTTCACGGTTAAAAGGCTGTTTCAAACTAATTATCTCTGATAAGAATGAGCCTTGCCAAGGTTGTGCAAGGCTGCCAATAATACTAGATAAAGTTACTAAGAAATATTTCAAACACAAAGAGTCTCCAAACACCAACCAAGATACTCCGAATGTCCACAAGGCTTGAGTGCAAAAACTTTGCTTCCTGCAAAGAACTCCATTTTCTCAGCTGGCGTTTATCTCTTAAGGGAGAAGCCATTACCTTGCAGCCTTATTCCCAAGTCGCCCATGCTGCTGCAGCTGATCTTTCCTTCAAACAGCCCTGTGTGCACGCGCACTGGGCACAGGTCCCTCAGACATCTTCATCACTGCTGCCAGCCTCCACGATCTCCAAAGGCAGCATTCCACTCCCTGATGGTCCTGGCCCTATCCCTGCATCACACAAGCCCCTTATGTGAGTCCTCGCTCTCCAAGACTTCAACCATCCGTACTTGCTGCCGGCGAACCATAACAGCTGCCTGCTTTATAGCTGACTGCAAAATAACATGTATAATATTGTTACAGTTCATAGGTCAAGCAAGGACCTCTAGAAAGGAGGATGCTGAATAAATTAGAACAAAAGCAGATGAGAAAATATAACATGTTTAATTTTTCAATAGCAATGTCTTGCATTAGAAATTGCAAATGTTCTGCTTTTCTTTCTCCAGATCTCCTGGAGGTACACCTTTACCCAAAAGAAACAAGATAAAGCCATCTCAGTGGGATCCAGCAGCTTTAATAGCAGAAGCTCTTAAAGAGAAATTTGGATCACAAAGCAGTTGCGATGATTCATTTGACAAAGAGAACAGCTCTTATGGTGCTTCACCATTTTCTAGTCCAGATACTCCAATGGTATATATATATATATATATGTATATAATTCTTTCCTTAAATAGTTTTTTTTATTTGAATTAATAATCCTATAGAGGAAAATATTCTAGACATGAAAAGTCAAGATAAATACCCCTATAGATAGGATGGGGATAGAACTTAATGACCACAGCTGGAATTGTTTTATTATTACGTCTTATTGTATTCCATGAAACTTTGAATATATAGAGGGTTCATAGCTCTTGAGTGATTTGGAAGGGTAGTTCAGAGTCAAGAATTATTGTACTTTCTCACAATGCTCTGAAGAGGAGACTTGAATTTTCCCTGTCTCTAGTTTTTTATATGCTCTGTAAAGTTTAATATGGGTAGTCCATCATTTAGTGACCACAATTGGGACCGTCAACATTTTTTGCTAAGCAAAGTAGTTGCTATGTGGAAAATCACAACTTCAACTGTGCTTTCCAGCTCAAAACTGGCAATACTAAATGGTTTCACACCTTTGGCTTTTATTTGCTCCTAACCACTTCTCTGGTCTTTGGAATGCTCACCCTGACACTGAGATCATTAACAAGAAGGCAATTAATGTTTGTATTGATATTTATACATATTTATATTTATTGGGAAAGGATTACAAGAGAGTAAGCAGGTGCACGATGAAAAAATACACATTGAAAGCCATGCACTTATTCTGGCAGCTGCAAGGTGCTGTGCAAACAACTTGGTGTATTGCCCATTGTGTGCCTTTTTATCCTGTCCTCTCCAGGTTTTCTGCTCTGTTGGGGGTAAGTGGATGGGTCAGACACAGGGGAGATTGCCTACACAAATCACTTGCTTTCCTTCCACACCTTGCAGAGTGGAGAGATTGGAGAGGAAGAGATTATAAAGAGAGTGAAGCACACAAAATGGAATACACTGAAGTATTTATATAGTTTGTTAGTGGCTGTTAGCATCAGCATCTGGATTTCAGTGAATATTCCTCATTGTGTGCCTGCTTACTCTTGTAATCTCTTTTCTCCAATCTCTGCTCTGCAAGAGATGGGAGAGAGAAAAATAACAGGTCAGTTGTAGACTCCAGTGCTCATTAATAGTGATCACATGATTGAATGACGGCACTATAGTTGCTGAATGAGACAGTTTGTAAGGAAGGGCTACTTGTATACATATTAGAAATGCCTTTGTAAAATATTTTTTTAATCACAGATTGTTTAATGTAGGCAACTGTAACTGTGATAAATTACATCAATTCAGATTATGTCTGGCTTTTATGAATAAATGACAGCTGGAATTAGGAATTGGGTCAATATAGGATTTGAGAGCAATATTTTGCATTGATTCTGGTCCTATTTGTCTGAGCGCTTTTAGAAGATGCTGAATCCTTTCTCAGTTGATTACTGTGATTTGCTCGTGGTCCCTCAGAGCTTTCTTTTGTCCTTTTGGCATTAAAGGCCCCTGATTTTCAGATATATAAAGTTCTAGGGTTAGACACCATCACAATGCTTGTGATAACCAACCCTGTCTTTATCAGTGCTATCACTCACTGTATGAAAGCTATGATGAATGGAAGTAAGCTGATAAGCTGAGATTCAGTCAGGCCAATTGAAGGTGTTTGTCAGAAGACAGACTAATAGGCTGAAGATATTGCTTGTTCTGAAAGGAACTGAACTCTTCTGAGAAATTGGTTTCATAACTTCTTCATCAATTGTTCTTTTTAGGCTATAGATTTGATGCTCTATTAAGTGAACCTTTGCTCTTTTTTAGCTGGTACCCACATAGCACTGTTCCTAGACTCAGGAAAAACTTTCTACCATGATCCTTGTCTTAATCATCTCCCATTTAGACATTGTGGATCCTACATGGTTCTGCCAATGAAGTTGTAAATAATGTAAACTAAGGTAATAACTCAATTGCTGACAATATTATGTAAATCACACACCAATTCCATTGGCTTCCATTCTATTTCAATACATGTGGAAGATGCTAGTATAGGTTTTTCTATGACTTTAATTGTCTGCTTTTAAAAATGATTTATTCTTACTTTAGCTTTATTATATTTCATTTTAGCTTTATTATATTTCATTTTAGCTTTATTATATTTCATTTTAATTTGTATGTGACCTTGAATCAAAAAGCAATATAATTATGAATAAAATGTTTTTGATTACAGGTTGATTGTTGCATTTTGAAACCAAGCATGAAGCAGAGACTTAACAAAACTGAAGAAGTAACAAATGTATCATCTTCAAAAGCAAAACTTCATATATAGTCATGATGTTGGTCTTGTGGAAGCAGCTGTGACTATTCGGACTACTATTATTATTTATTATTGCACTGTACAAAGACTTACAAATCTAACAGTTCTGAATTGTGCTAACAGAGTGTTTACATTAATTTTTTAAATTGCATTTTTTATCAGCTATAAATCTCTATAATTTTTCATATCCATTTTATGATATTGGTTTCAAAGTATTAGTTAGATGACTAATGTGTAAAAAGATAGGAAAAAGAACATGTTATTTCCTTGATATATGGAGTCATTTTAAATTTCCCTAACTGATTCTTATAGCATTTGCTTCCTCTTGTATATAAGTTGTGAATTTTCTGCAGTTGTGAATGGAGTGGAAGATTATGAACAAACATTGGAAAATATATTGATATTTGACATTTATGATGCAAATATTGCTAATGTGACTTCTTATTAACTCTGTAAATTTATCTTCTAAAATAGCTTTTTTTACTGTATGTGCAGACTTATACTTCTCCATAGCTTAAATGTATCAAGTTTCACAATTCTTGTGTGTTTGTCAAAGTTTATGCAGGGTTACTCTCATTAATAATTAGCCCCTTGTCTTGTATTGCCCAGATGCTAAATGTAAGGGAATCATCTAAAATTAGTTCACACATCTCCACAAATAGCTAAATCAGCTTTGTCTGAGCTGGTTCAGAAGCATTAGGCAGCACTGGCTGCGAATCCCAAGACTTAAATGGTGCCGAGTGTAAATGTATATTTATCATTTCTGCTGATATGCTCTTGTTTGTAGTTATTTGCAACTTTCTTCTGTATACAATATGACATTGTGTCAGATCCATATATCTACCATTCTTCATGGAAGAAGAAGGGGGGGAGAAGTTGGTATAAGAAATCCTTTTTGATGTAACTTGGATATATTAAATCTTATACTGAATTTTGATAACCCATGATATACTGTGGAGGTACAGAAACCAGATACCTGGAAACCTGTCACCTCTGAGAGAGACAGCCATAGGATGAAGAGACCGTAAAAATTCCTGCTGGGAGATGTCTCCTGGGAACCTCAAAAAAGATTGTTCTCAGAAGAGGGAGGGGGGAATAAACATGTTGGCTCTTTGTTTCACTAAATACACATCAAGAGAAGGGGAGGGGTCTTAAACTCCCTTATCTGTTCCTGCATGCTTGAGACATATTAGATGCTGCTTTTAATCCCTATTAAAATTGTCTATGAATTGACATAGACTATGTCTATGTCATGAATTGACCCTATGAATTGTCTCGTCTCAATAAAGGATTTTTTTTGGTTTTCAGAAGTTCATTCTTGTTGATTGAATGGAAAAAGTTCTGTAGCCTGACACATTGTATTGTTCTCAGCAGTGATCCTTTTAACCAAATAACTTTGATAACAAGAAGAATAAACGTAGCAGAAGATAATTGGTTTCCTTATCAAATATGTAGGTACTTCTTTATGGCAGTATATTGACTCATACTTCGCTATTGTATGTTGTTACAGTCTTCTTTCTTGGGTGGGAAATACCTCTGCACTGATATTTGCGGAGATGTATAATGAAAGGTTAGCAATTATTTGTAATTTGCATTGGGATGTTTCAACATTGATGTCAGGTTATTACTAAATAATATGCTACAATTTAATCAGCACTGAACGACTATTTAGGCACCTTCCTCAGAAGTTCAGTCTTTATTTTAAAGTGGTTTGTATGTAGCTTTATTTTTAAAAGTGCACTCTGTCAAATGGTTATCTTTACTAGAAGGAAATATCTGAAATTAGTATATGATTTAGGAGTTTATTATGCTTTGTAGGCTAGTTTCTTATTTTCCAGAGCGATAACATGATATACGAGGGCTATCCACAAAATAGATTACGTTTTCATCTGTAGCAAAACGGGGTGGAGCTAGCGTGGCCATCTTTGGTCTGTGAGTCTGCCGCTTAGTCTGCATCTAGTCATGCTAGTGGGAGGTTTGTATTGTTGCCCATGATTTCACAGCAAATGTTTGAAATGTGTGCTGCAATTGAAAATCCTGCGAGTTGTGAGGTGCGATCAGTGATAAGGTTTTTGTTTGGCAAAAAAATATTAAAACCGATGTAATTTTTCGGAAATTGGGTGTGAAGTGTACGGGGACAGACATCATCACTGAAGATGGGAGTGTGCCAAGTGGCATAGAATGTTTTGCTATTAAAAAAGTCTGTTAAAAATGTGACAAACTAACGTTGCATATGAAATTGGGTGGACGTGGAGTGGCCCGAGCATTTTGTTGGTCTGATTAAGCAGTGGATCGTGTGCAGATCGTATGACAAATTCGTGAAGACCGCTGTTTCACTTCAAACAGAAAAACTTTCCGTTAGTTGGTGCCACAACTTTCACGCGCAGTTATGATGTCTCGCATTGCACAATTGTACACAAAAGTTAGAAACTACCACAGAATTTTGTGGCAAGAGTCGGGTGCCCAATAAATCCTGACAACCCAAAAAACCACAAGGAGTTCAGCGTATGGCCGCATTCGATTGACATTTTCTTTACTGTCTTACGACAAAAGTATGAGAGAATTCATTTCTTGATCAAATCGTAACTGGAGACACAGAGCTTTGGGTCAACTATGGAATCAGCGAGAACGAAATTGCAGTTATGGAGGTGGGGGGACACACCAAATTTCCACAATCCAAAAACACAAAAATGTTGCAAATGTTTCTCCATGCGTATGATAAATTATGGGCGACTGTTCTTTGTATGCGTTGTAGGCGATAGGTTGCTTATCGATTTTTTTGGAACATGGTTAGGACAGCACAATAAACTCTGAGGGTATTGGTGAAACTTTGCAAAAGACTATAGAGAAAAGGCAATTCAAGAACAAGGGTTAGAGGAAAGTTAAGCCCAAAAATTTTGTTTTTGCATGGACCGTACAACCAGCAAATTGCACTCGAGATAGTTCCTGAATGCTTTCCAAGTGGGAGATTTTTCCTCATTCGGTCGCCCTACAGCCCCGTCTTAGCACGCATAAGTGACAACACACTTTGTTTTAGAGGATGGAAGACCTGGCTTGGAACACAGTCACTTGACGCGACGTGGAATGCGGGCGGCGTGACTGACTGGCTCAAATCTCAGGCGGCTTGAATTTATGACAATGGAATTACCCAAGCTTGTCATCACCTGTTATGATGAAGTGCCGCTCAATTTTTTGGTGGATATGAGGTGTTGAAAAAAAGTAGTATTTATTCAAGTGTGTCGGCTTTCCAAGTGTATATAATTAAAAAATTTACTTGCCTGCAGCACTTATGTTTCTTTTCTCTTGCAAAACGTAACTATTTGTGGTGGATATAGCGCACTCGTACTATCAAATCTTCAGCAAACATTTTTTCTACTTAGGATTAAAAAACCATTGGAATGTTCTTTCTCAGGAATATAAAATTGATACTGCCTAATTTATATTGATTAAGATTTATTTTAATCACAAAGAAAGGGAGATAATATTGGACAAGTGTGAATATGCAAACGCTGTATAAACTGCTTGGTTACAATGTGTGGTGCGACTGAAATGTTGTTTTTTCATCATGCCACTTAATTTTGCTTTTCCATCAAATTTTATTGATTTTTTTAAAAAAAACAAACCATATAACAAACAAAACACATAACATTAAAAAAAATATAAAACATCTTTTTTGGAAAGCAGCTGATCCGCGGGTTACATCTCTTTCAGTAGCAGATATAAAGATTCAAATTCATATTCACTTTTATATACTATTCCATATCTTATTTACTTTCTACATTTTCTATATAGCTTCTCCCGTCTTCCAACTCTCTTAATTCTATTTTATTTATTTCATCTCAATTTAAACTCATTAGTTATATCCTTTGCCTGTCCTGTTTCAGCTTCTCTTATCTTTTTTCAATTAAACAAAATTTTCCTGTAATAACTGATTGGGAGTACGGCCCTTTATATCTTTCCCCTAAATTAACACTTAAAATAATTACATAAGCTTTCATTTGGATTCTGCTTTAGTAATATTCTGCTACCACACTATATTTATATAGTGTGTATATATAGCTACAACACTATATTTTAAAAAAAGAAGAAAAATGGTAAATACATATAGATGATAAATTAAAACAACAATCCAATTATCAAGAGTGAACGTCTCCATACGAGTTTTAAAAATATATTAGTATGTCAGCTTTAAATCTAAACATTTTAGTTTAATAGCATTCCTTTTCAAAATAAGTATTCACTGTCCTATTCTATCTTTGGGGAACACTATATAAATTTTGCGATAGTTCGTACTCCCCCCCCATTTCGACTTAATGTATTTTATTAAGTGACATTGTTATATTAATTAAATGTCACAATTCCTCTTTACTCAAAAAAATCAATTTACTCATCATAGTTGTTTCATGTGTTCAATGAAATTTTCCCTAAAAATGATACCGAGAATATTTTAATAAATATCACTATTGGAATTTTTATCGATTTTATAAATGCATTAGTTTGTTCCCAAAATTTTCTATACATTATTTCTTCATACCTACATCAACATATACGGAGTCTTACGTACACTTTTAGCCAGAGATCTACTTTCTATTTCCTCTCTTACTATATTCCTCTTTCTATCTGTAGTATTTCATTTAAATCTTAAACATTTTAGTACATTCCTTTATTCAATAAGGTATCTGCTTTCTATGGGAACACTTATTAAATTTTGGTCAGTAGTTATATTTTAAGGACACTTATGTTAAATTTAGAAATGTTTCTCCATTCCTTAATGTCAGTATCTCTTAATATTTCGATCTTCCATTTATATTCTGTTCAAAAAAGAAAAGGTTTTCATTAAATTACAATTGAATTTCACATAATCACCATTTTATAATCATGTTGCGTTTAAGATATTAAATCCCAATCATTTCTTAATACAAATACAACAATATAATTTTTATGTATTTTGCAGAATCTTTTTTTCAATTAATATTTTACCCATTATCTCTAAATAAGTCCGTGTTTCTTTATCATCTTGTTTAAACCTTTGTAGCTTCTCTTCCTGACCCTTTCTTCCTCCCTGGCTTCTCCACTTACCTCTGTTTACCCCCTTGTCTCTTCATCTTCAATTTTTTTTTTTTTTTTTTTTATTTTTTTCCCTCTCTCTGTTATTCTTTCTTTTCTGTTGCCTTCTCTAACATTATAATCTATCCTTTTCCACTCTCATTCTTTCCCTTTTCTGATTGTTTATTAGCCTCCTTAAATTCTCCATATACTCTTTCCCCCACTTTCCCCTTTCTGTCCCCAGAAAGTACTTGTTCATTTAAAGATGGCTTCTTCTTGTCCCATGTTTCTTTCCTGTGTAGTTTTCCATTAACGGATTAGAAATCAGCCATTTCTGAAAAAATGAAAAATGGAGCCAAAAGAGCCCTTCCCTTCATTGTTCCTCTTTCTTTATATTTTTTAAAATTCCATTTTCAAGTATCCACCAGTTGATGCCATTGTTAGAGATAAATTTTTAAACAAACCACACGCAAATGGTGATTTAATCTTCAAATATAGTTTCACAAGAGATCCGCAAGAAGTCACTTAATTAGTCCCAAATACACACAAGCTGTTTTCTTGTTTTAACACTTTCTTTTTTTCACTTTCTCTTCCTGGGGTTGCTGTTCAGTTACAAAGTTCTCAGAGTGATAAAATGTATTTAATATGGAGGTACTTGTTCAAGGTTTTTAGTTTTAATCTTTTAGATTCCAAGGCAGTCTCCTCCAGCCACAATCTTACTCCTTAATTCTTTTTCCTCTTCCTTCCCCACTTAATGTAGTATAGCAAATGAAAAAAAAGTTTTTTACAACAGTGATCGAGAAATCTTATTTATTGTCTCGCTTGGACTTTAATCTTCCAGTTAATTACCGGCTGGATGCAAAGCCAGGAATTTATTCAAAGATTATCTCTTCATCTTCATCTCGCTGCCACAACTGTAAGGAAGGAGAGTGAGAGAAAACAAACTTTTCCCTTTTTTCCACTTTCATTTGCTGCCTCTTAGATCTTCCTTTGGGAGCGATGTTCTATATATTTAAAATTTATAATTACCAAGGAAATCTTGAATGTTGCTTTCTTAATCCCAGTCATGTCCAAAACTGTACAAAACTTTCACCTCTTAGCTTCCTCCTGCACAATCTTTTCCGGATGAGTGCTTCTTTGTGGTGGCCATTTCTGACCGCCGCTCTTACCGCCTTCGGAAAAGGGAGTTAAGCCAGCTGGGGAGAGGAGATGCGGTTCCTCTCAAACCCTGTCGGGTTTCTCCTATCTTCAGCCACCTCTACAGGGTGGCTTTAGCCTGAGCTTTAGCCCTGGCTGGCTTGGGGCACTCCAGCGGTGAGCGCAAGCAGAAACGATCGCAGGTTCCTGCTGCCACTAACGCCCTGCAAACCGGAAGTCCCATAATAATGATTTTCAAGACAAAGACATTCCAAGTTGCATATTGCAGTTTTGCATATATATTCATTGTGGTTCAAATCTTAATAACACAACACAACAGAAATTGTCTGCTGTGATCTAAACTCAGAATTTAATTTTGTCTAAGTTCTCAATTATTACAACATTCAATATATAAGGAATGGATTCATAACTGGAAACTGAAAAAATGATTTTTGTAGGATTCTGGCTTTGATGGTTTTTGTGAATAACATTTTGTATGCTTTTGGCTTAAACATGCACAACGAAGAGGTGATACAGGATACATTCACACCACTCGCCTGAAGTATTTATTTCCTTTAGACACCTTTTCAGAGTCTTTAGAGCAGTGCTGTCAAACTCCTGGGCTATGGGCTGGATGCATCACATGCTGCCCATGTCCAGTTTAATGAAGGGGAAAAAAAAACCCAATATGTCATGTGATGCCGCTGTGACATCCCTGCCTTAGAGCAAATAGCACATTTCCAGAAATTTGTTAGCTCATGCAAATAACCACTAGAGGGCAATAAGACACTACCTGCAAACAGTTGTGTCCTCTGTCTGTAGAGACCCCTTCTCAAAGCTTTTCATTCCCAGTTTCTAGGCCCACAGAGGTGTGCAGGTAATTTAGTTATATATAGTTAGCATTTAAGAGTTGAGGTGGTCTTTTCTGCCTCAATATTAATCCCTCATTTCATTTCCTCCCCCAAGTCCTGATTGATGCTATTGCTCAGTTTAGATATCTATAATTAGCTGCTGGTGCAATTTGCTTTGGGTCAAAGCAAACTTTCTACTTGTTCCTAACTGTATTGTGAGTCAGTTTTTCTACCTGAATTCTTTGCTCAAGATGCTTCCTGTCCTATCTCTATTCCCTTTACTGTTTTTCCTATTGATACAAGTCTGTGGAATGAAATCTGGCCCATCCTGATGCATAATTAGCCTGTGCTTATAGCTGCTAGGTATGCTATATGGAAAAATATAGTTTGGTACACCTGTTAGTCCATAGGACTAAAGTAAATAACAATAACAGTACACCTGGAATAGAAGTACAGTGCTGTTCTTCAGACTTATGTAGACATTAAATATGATTCATACATACGTTTATACAGATAGTCCTCAACATACAACCACAATTGATCCCATAATTTCTGAGAGTTCCCCCCCCATTTTATGACCTTTCTTGCCACAGTTAAGTGGATCACTGCAGTTGATAAACAACAAATTGTTAAGTGAATCTGATTTCCTTATTGACTTAGCTTGTCACACAATTGCAGAAGGGGATCCCATGACCCCAGGATACAGCAACTGTCATAAAATGAATGAGTTGCCAAGCATGTGAATTTTGATCATGTGACCATGGGGATGTTGCAACGGTTGTGTAAAAAACAGTCATAACTCACTTTTTTCAATGCCATTGTAACTTTGAACAAATCATGAAACAAACTGTTGAGGACTACCTGTTATAGGAAAGTGTAAAAAACTGGATACCTAATTTGAAATTTACTCATAGGTATAAAGCCCTCTGGAATCCTTGAAGTTGAAGGTCTTCACTGCTATAGGACCATGGTGGAATGCAATTGTGTAGGAAGATTTCCCATGGCAATTTTCTATGTTCAGCCTTTTGGTAAAAGGCAAGCTATACTTCACACAAAGAGCATTTGGAAGGGATAAAAATTCTCCTATATCTTGAAATACTAAGTTTAGGAAAGCACAAAGCAAGGTCTTTTAAATGTAAGACATCACCTGCAGGCACATATGCACCACATTACTGGGGTTTTTATATGGCTTTTATATTGTTATTTCTTGAATGGTATTATTTAGTGTTTAATAAAAGTTTTTTAATTGGTGTGAACTGCCCAGAGTCACATATTTGAGATGGGAAGCTATATAAAACGGAACAATAAATTACTTGGTTTGATATAAAGAGTATTAATTCGTAAAAGTCTCAAATATCCCTTTAGCATCACTGCATATCAACCACAGCATTTCACACAAGCCTAGACTTGACTATAATACTAAACCTTAAGATGGTTTTCCAGTGTCTGTGCGTATTTGCTTTCATACACCTGTACCCACCTTGGCCAACTAATTTGATCACATCATGTTCCACAAAGCATGTCCTTAAAATTGTGATATGCTGACAGTGGCAAATTGGCACAGGGTAATTATAGTTTATTATTACCCTGACTTAATTCTAGTTTGCTTTGAGTTTCTGTTGCTGCCATTCATAGGACTACAGCAAAAACATACCAAGCAATCAAAATAATGTTTATAGATTAATATGGTTTTTCTCTAGAGTCCCCTAGCTACCCTTCCTTTTCCTGTTCATCTCCTTGTTGACAAAAACCTCCCTTGCCTGCTAGCTTGCCTAGTTTGGTCGCAGCCTCTCAAAGTGAGAAAAGTCTTAAAATGCCATTTACTCACATGCAGAGATAAGTGTCAGTTTTTTTTTTAATGTACTTTTATTTTGCACTTGTTATATGTTAGTCACTCATATTTTTATTCATCCACCTTCATTTGTTCCTTACTAATTCTCAGCTCTAGCCTTATTTTATGATACATACAGTATTTTTAAGCCCATTACATGAAGCTTATGTTTATCTGTCTCCTGACACACACCATTCTCCCTTCCATATAACACACTTTTTTTTGACATTCAATTGTAGCAACTGACGTCACATGAGCCACTAACTTTCTATCGATATTTGCTTAACTTAACATTTTTCCTTCCAGCTCTAAGTATTCGCTAAGCACTGCATTTATTCTCATGCATGGCTTTCAGATCACTTTTATTCCATTCAGTGACCAACCTTTCTTTTTATATGTGTACAAAAGCATTCCATAATTCCCACTTATTCATTTTATTATACTTTCTTTAAATCAAATGTCAAAAATTGAAAGGATTAAGGACAAGTTAATTAGGCCAAAGACTCAACAATAATATTAAAGTCTCCAGTGAGTAAAAATGAAGAGTATTACAGGATATTAACCATAGGTTTTTTTTTTAAAGTAATTTTACTTATCTGGCAGCATTAACTAAAGCACCAATTTGTTGCCAAATAACAAAATCATTAAATCCAATTATGTGAAATTTGGCAACCATGCCTAATAATTATGGTCAGTTCTTGATAACAGCTACCAATATTAGTCGTTCCCTTTAAAGGAGAAAAGCCTCATTTTATTATTTTGGTATGAGTCACTCATAAGAAGCTATAATTTTTGCAAATAGAGCTCAGTTTCAAATTGCATTTGATGAAAAGCAGGCTAAGAAATGATTTAAAAATATTGCGTGACAGGAAGAAGCAATAGTCTTCTCTTATTTTCCAGGTATATTGAAAGAGAAACCCTTGGAAGCTTGGAATTTCAAATAAAGGTTAAGGGTTCTTATTACATTTTGGTCTGCCAGTGTGTTGGGGCTGCTTATTTTGGGATGTATTCTACTTGCCTATATGGATTTATCTACTGTCAGCAAAACCTTTGTGGACATAAGGTTTTACCACTAGTGGTGGCCCACAAAAAAAGAAAAAGGGCCAAGTTCGAGCCAACCTATTTATCCCTCACATAATTTCATCAGGATTCACACCTCTAATAATATATTTAGTTATAAGCAGGGGTGGGTTTCTACTGGTTCTGTCCACCTCTGCAGAACTAGTAGCTCTGAAGACTAGCAGACATAGAACCGATTCTATGTTTGCTGATGTTTTTGCCCACCCACCCACCTGGGCTCTTACCTGACCTTTATTTCCTGAGTTTTCAACTTCAGCTGCTGAACGAGGCAGCTGCAGTTAGAACAGCAAGAAAAAAGGGCTGTTTCAAAGGCTACTTCTCTGCAGGCAGCTGCTGATGACAATTTACAGGCTTGCGGCTCGCAGCCTGCAGAGAAGCTTGTAAATCCCAAACCGGTAGTTAACCCTTTCGTATTCCACCCTTGGTTATAAGGTTTTTATCCCATCTTTATTACTTTATAAAGTAATAAGTAAAGTAAATAAAGTAAAAGAAAGTGAACTAAATTTGCAAAGATTATTAAAAAATTATAAGTGACTCAAAGCAACAAACATACATAATATTCCTTCCTCCTCCTCTTTTCCCCACAGTAACATTTTTGTGAGGTGGATTGGATTAAAAAAAAAAGTAATTGGGCTAAAGTCACCCAACTGGCTTTCATGCCGAGGAAAGACTAGAGCTCATAGCCTCCTGGTTTCTAGACCAGTACCTTAACCAAACTGGCTGGCTAGTCCATCAAATATAATGAGTGTGTAAAGTTGTTTATGTAAGAGTGTTTAAAGCAGGGGTGTCAAACGCAAAGCCTGTAGACTGGACCCAGCCTGTGGGGTGCTTAAATCTCGCCTATGGGGCTGGCCTGGAAATATCAAAGGACTGGCTCACAGTGTCTGCTGGCCAAAATGGGCCATGAAGGGTGTGTGTGGGCAGGCTCCCCCAGCCCATTTTTGGTTTCCACTGTCTCCTGTAACATTCTGCCGGCCAAAAACAGACTTCTCAGAGGCCTTGTGAGGGCCCTGCACAGTCTGTTTTCAGATGGCAAAGTGCTGCAGAAGGCTGTTCAGGCTGAAAACAGGACAGAGGGGGCCTACACATGTCCCCACATGCCCCGCTTTGGCTGACAGGGTGCTGCAGGAGGTGTCTGTCCCGTCTTCCCCCTTGTTCCTCACCCCCCCTGCCAGCCCATGGAGAAATACAATGCTAATCTGGCCCTCAAAGAAATCCAGTTTGACACCCCTGGTTTAAAGAGAAGGCTGCATTAAAAGAACTGAGAAGCTAAAAGTTACTTTTCCATTACCAATTTGCCTTTTGGCACATCTTCAGAATTGATGCTGCCTGATGATGGCAATGTGGTGTATGCTGCAGATATTATCAAGATTTACAGTGGCTTACAACTGCATTACACTGCATTAAGAATAAGAAATTAATATATTATAAATAATAACAATGTAATACATAAGTAAAACACTAATTATGTTCTGCTAGGTATATAAATAGATAAAAGTGCCAATGGCATACAATTATTCTCTTTAGGCCATTCAAAAAAGTTAATTCTTGTGCCTTCTGAGACAGTATGGCAGACTGAACATGATTCTGCTTTTTGGTGAGCTAATAAAAGTGGCCGAAATAGGAGCTGATTAATTGGCTCCTTGGAACTTGGACTAAGAAGAAAAGAAAACCCATGTTTTAGCTCCATACAGATTCTCCCTCTGAAAAGATTGCTATCCAGTGGGTTTGAGAGGTCTGGTAGAATATTTGCCGAAGCCAGCCTTGGTGCTTTTTAAAGAGACATAGTGTTTGCCTACTTCCTCTCTTAATTACTTTTGGAAGCTACTTATTACTGATTTCTTTGGAATGAAAGTTTTGAAAAACAAGTTATATTACACTGAAAGACTTTCTTTCCATGTGGGATGAAACAAGTTCTGAGTAAATTTAATTTATAAAATATTATATGAAGTTTTTTGAAATTAATGGTAACAAATCCTCTTATGGGAAAATTTTGCTGACTGGAAAATAAATAGATGATAAGAAGGGATCTGAAGGCTGGCTACAGGGAACCAAAAACTACAAAAAGATTACTGTACTATTAAAGGAGAACAGATCCTTCAAAATAATGGAACAACACTATTTGTAGAACAAATTAAGGTTTTTGGGGAACAATTTACTCAGAAGATTCTGTGTCATCATATAAGTTTATAAGATTCTGTGACACTATAGTGAGAAAATAGAAGAACAATAGATTTTATCAGATAAAACATCCTGATTTAAATATGGAGTTGGAGTTTAAAAATGATTGAAGTATAAAAATGATATGAAAAAAGATATTAGGACTTGAAAATGATTTTAAAAATACCAGGATTTGAGTAATAGGGAAAATGACATCAAAATGGATTTACAAATAAAACCAGTTTATGTTTTGATAATTAATAGGAACGTATAATAACAAATCAGTAGAGTGACTTAGAAAGCCTTCTTAATGTGGATTTGCAAGAGGAATGTGGAAAACCAAGAAAAGTCTGACAAGAGACAAATTGCTCAAACTGTTCCAGGAAAAAGGCAAAAGAGAAACTGATAAGAAATCAGCTTCTGAGACCTAACTAGATGGGATCAATACCAAGCTTTTTAAAAATGAAAAGAAAATTTCTAAAGTAATTCTGTTAGATAAAGGTTAAAAATATATATGTCATAGTTTCTGGTAGCTAATAATGGGATTCCTTTTTCACCAGGATTAATCAATCAGTTTATTACAGAGACTACAAGGATTGTATGATGATGCTTTGTTGCACTTGTATACAAACAGAAAGAGATTTCTTTTGCATTATTTCTTAGAGAAAATGACAAGCTTGAATGATAAAATTGAATTTTTTGGATTAAGATTCAAATGTATGACAAATTGATTTATATGTTTTTGGAATTTGATTATGGATGAGGGATTATTTATGGGAAGAAAAGATTTTTTTTCCCTTTTACTTAACTATTAGATAAGGTATGGTTAGCCAGTTTATATGCAACTGGAAGAAAAGTCATCTTTCATATATCTTCTCTCATTTTTCTCCTTTTAACACATATTTCCTCTTTTCTTCTTCTTTTCTTACTTTTTATATTTATACAGTATAAATACAGTTTGTTTTTTTAAGCTTTTTTTTGCAAACTTTAATAACCGTTTTTAAAGTCCATTCTATACTAACTCTTGGAAGATCTTCACTGAAGGACTCAATTTTGCTTCTAGGAGGAAATGCAGAAGAGCAGCAGTTTAGTGCTTCCTGTCATAACCCAATCTGGGAGTCTTTCAGTAAAAATACAAATGCAGGCTGATAGCAAGCTAGCAAATAAGGCCCAATGGAGAGCAAGAGGCCTCATTAATCAATACACAAAGTCACCAGAATTGGGAAGCCAGAAAGCAGGCGTCAGTTGTCAAAGTATGTTGTTCAGACAAATCTGTTCACATCTCACACAACAATTTTACTAGCCTAACTAACACATTATCATCTGCGGCAGAGGTGGCATTCAGCAGGTTCTGACCAGTTCTGGAGAACCAGTAGCAGAAATTTTGAGTAGTTCGATGAATTAACAAATCCCACCTCTGACTGGAGATTTTACAGTATTCTTCCTCTGCCACGCCCATCAAGCCACACTCACAGAACCGGTAGTGAACAAATTTTGAATCCCACCACTAATCTGTGGTGGCTAGTAGTCCTGATTTTGAGTAAATCTAAGCTCGACTCTGAATTGTGTGAATATACACTGGTGGTGTGGGGAAGTCTGAGATAGCAATCCAGAAAATCTCCAGGAAATGTAGGTTGAGTTTTGGTGATACCGAAAGAGAATGCAAAGACCAAGCTAGCGGAGAACATTGTGTATGGCTCATTGATTCACAGCATACAAATAAAACTAGGATTCTCTGCCAAATCATTCAGGTAGTCCTCGACTTACAACAGTTTGTTTAGTGACTGTTCAAAGTTACAACAGCACTGAAAAAAGTGTCTTGTTATGACCATTTTTTACATTTATTGCTATTGCAGCACGCTCCGGTAATGTGATCAAAATTCAGATGATTGGCAATCAGTGATGGCATTCAACCAGTTCGCACTGGATTGGGTGACCTGGTAGCAAGAATTCGGCATGGGTCGCTGAACCAGTAGTAAGTTCTGGCTGGCCATGCCCCTGACCTGGTCGCCCTCCCGCCTGATGCTCACTCACCCCGCCCGCCTGACGTTTGCTTAAGGTATTTCTTTCTTTTTTTCCCCTCCCGACAATCAGCTGTATATAGAAAAGCTGTGCCAGGATTCCCCTTGCTGAGGCACAGGAAGACAAAAAATGGTTCAGTCCTCCCCCTCCATTTTTTGCCTTCCTGAGCCTCAGAGGAGCCTTATGGGAGCAAAAACAGCCCCCCCCAAAGCTCTTCTGAGGGCAGGAAGGTCCCAAAATGGAGCTTGGAGCAGTGCTGTGTGCCCCTCCCATGCTGTTTTTTTTTTCTCTTGAGCCTCCCCCCCAAAGGCTCCTCTGAGGTCCAGAAGGCCCAAAAAATGGGTGGGGGGGAGGCTGCAAAAAAGCAAAAAAAAGCCATGCCCACCCAGTCATATGGCCATGGCCACCAAGATACAACCATAGAACCGGTAGTAAAATTTTTTGAATCCTACCACTGTTGGCAAATGACTCATATTTATGACAGTGCCCCTGAGGGTTATGTTTGGCGACCTTCTGACAAGCAAAGTCAATAGAGAAGCCAGATTCACTTAACAACCATGTTACTAATTTAACAAGTGCAGCCATTCACTTGCCAGCTGCGGCAAGAAAGTGGCAAGAAAGTAAAATGGGGCAAAACTCATTTAACAAATGTCTCACTTAGCAACATAAAGTTTGTGGCTCAATTGTGGTCATAAGTTGAGGACTATCTGTAGTTAAGGCTGAAATGGGAGCGAGATTGTTCTTGAAGTCAGTGGTGGGTGGTTCCAGTAGAAAAATGGACATGGTTCCTTCAGTTCATTCGAAAAGGCATCTTACTTTTTTTCAGATTTGCTTACAAGTTTCATTGCAAAGCCATGAGGCAGCAAGCAGAATTCACAGCAAATGGTGACAAAGTTAGCACCAAGCACAATGCAGCACCAGATCTGGAATAGATGAAGGTATCTGAATACTGAAAAAAAAAATCAGGAGGTATCTGGCAGCAAATTTTAATACAGATTTGTTAGCCATAAAAAGCCCAACCAAACTTACTTTTTTGACACTACAGATCAACAAAGTATCTTCCTATGATGCCTGAAAAGTATCCATCTTGCTTGCTTAATTGCTAGAGGCAGCCTATGGCAATAAAATAAAACATAAGTACCAGTTCTTAAAGGATGAAAAGGCATTTTGCAAGTATCATTCACAAAGTTTATAAGAACAACAACTATTAGACAAAAGGAAAAAAAACATACTTTCATTGTTCATCTGTATGCTCGGTTCAGGATGTGGCTTATACAACAGACATTAGAAAACAAACTTACATTTCAGCATTAGGTTGAAGTTAGCCAGGTTCTTTCAGCTTAATGGATAATACTTACACCCATGACAATTGAATCTTGATCCCACTGATGTCAATCGTCATTAATTTTTGTTTGCTCAGAAGTGCATGTTATATTATCAAACCTTTTTATTTGGTAAAAATGCTGGCAGAGAATATTTAATAGCCAATTTAAACATTTTCTTTTCATTCAACTTTTGTGAATAGAAAATATAGGGACAGTGCTGCTGATACAGTATAACAAAATGTTCTACCACTTTTTCCCCTTGAGGTAGCCCTGCTTGTGGTAATCACAAAATTTTTAATCATGGGCTCTGCTCAAATCCATGTTGAACAGGGAATTTACAGTACTTCATGCATGGCATAACAGGATAAAACTGTTCACAATGATTCCATAAAGTCAGCTTCTCCAAATTAAAACTCTCCAAACATGTAGACTTCTATGCAAATATGAAGGTTTTATAAGTCATAATTCTTCTGAGACAAAAAATGCAAGGACCGAATAAAATCTGAGAAATGTATGTACTCTATGTATGTATGTTTGTATGTATGCATGTGTATGACCCATTACCTCACTGGAGCTATTTTGAGCTTGGAGGGAGTGGTGTTAAGAACCTGCATTTGGATGGCATGTATTAGCTGAGTAAAGCAAGGCTAGAGCTTTTAAAAATCATAATCATGTCGTGGAATGGTCCACAGCACTTGAAATAAAAACAGTCTGATGAATAACAATTATGGAATGATGTGAAAATGGTTACAGTAAATATTGAGAATATTGGTAACAGATTATTTTATTCCGCAAATTTGTATTTAATTTTTTGTTAAATCTTCAGAAAAACCACAGGGATACTATTATAAATAAAAGAATGGAAATACTGCTGAAATCCAATCAATTCATTTTTGCCCTATTGTGCTAAATATCTCTGCTAGTTTTGGCAGAGTGAATCCTGCTGTCCCTGCTTATATTAAGCTCTTTTCTACAAGCCCCCCAAATAGTTTGATCAATGCTTCCATCAATTGGAAGTATTTTCTCAGCCTAAGTTCTCAATTCAGCTCGGGACTCAGTGCTACATTCTTTTCGCTTCACCATTTTGTGACTTAATAGTCTTCTAATTTGACTACCAACTTCTTTCTACATTATGTTTAAAAATATAAGGGTAGCATTTCTAGGTGGTGGCTGCATTCACATAACATTTCTCAATTATATCATAGAGCAGATTAATCTTTTAAATGAGCACTGTTTGTATCTACGAATGGGAACTTGAGGAACGAAAACAGATAATCTTCACACTTTGCCCTGGGCACTAGTCTTCAGGAGGTTGCTTGAAAACTGTAAAAGCGATAGAAGTTTAAGCATTTCAGAGTTAGATATTAGAGGATGTGTGAGAACAATCAGGATTCTAATAAAGGAGAATATTTGTAGCTCAAGGTTGAAATGAGGGGTCCTTGGTGCTCTCTGAGCTTGGTTGCTTTCTTAGTGTGGGTAATGAAACAAGAAAACAACCAAACTGAGCAAGAAAACAACTAAGTTCAGTGAACACCAAGGAGTTCTCAATCAGGATTCTATTGGGTAATGATATATTATATGTTTGGTTTGTCTGCCAGTCTAGTTGTCCCTTGGTATTTTTCATGCTGACCAGGGCTGGTAGATAATAGAATTCAACAACTCTTGGGGATCACCCCCCCAATCTTTCACTAGAGATGTACACACTCAAACATTGTTCTTTTATGATTTCCCAATATTGTGTTACTGCTAAAATGAGTTTCGTACTAGCAAGTAAGAGGGACCAATAGCCTTACTCTATAATATCCAAATGGAATGTTGTTCTTCGTTTGACTTGCAAACATATGACTTAGACTTTTATTTGCCTTACTATGCAATTACCTGTTTTGCATTCTATTCCTACTATATATGATATTTCATCATGATTGGTATTGTTTCTCTTCAATACAAAACAGAGTTAAAATCTGCCATTGTTATGCCACTTCTTTGATACATTAGGAAAGCTGGGCTCAGTTGCTTTCCTGTTCGAAGTTAATTTATCAAGAAATCTCCCTTCTTGGTAGTGTTGCTGTATTCTTTGAAAAGGATATCCATGTAATTAGCAATAACATAAAAATAATGTGTAAAATATAATGAATCAAAAATACCAAGATTTTGTTGGGAAAAAAAACCATACTACTAAACAATGCATATATTTTTTGCATATGTTAATATTGAGAATACATTTGCTTATTTAGAAGTAGCCCATGTGCATTTTGTTGGATATGCACATAATGAAATGTGAACTGATAATTTGCAGGAGAACCTATCCAAAATCATCTCTAGTTCTAGTGAATAAAGTCAGCTCCTTATTTGATGTTTCTTCACCTCTAATTCCATCCCTCTATTATAGGCACACAAAGGCATTCCTAAAACAGTCATTTAGCCTTCAAGTTGACCTGTCAGTCTATTAAAAGTCTATTAAGTTGCGGAAATAGGCTTTAACTTTAATGCGTTTAACTGACTTTTTATTTTTTTCATTACATCTTAAATTCTGTCCCCATGTATTGAGAGCTGCCTTGTGTGCCATTTTGATAGAAAGACAAAAACCTAATCAACAAGCAAAGTCAAAAATCCCTGAAAAACTGGATAATTCTTTAGCGATTTATAGGCATTAATAGTGTGTTTCTGCAGATTTTGATTGGTAAAATTGTTTGGTTTCGAAAGACATCCTGAACTTCAAAGTGAGTCATTAATGCAGGGATGAATTATGTTTTGAGCTTCAATTCTCATAACAAAACTGGGTGTAGGCAAGAGACTGTGAGAAGTATTGTTCAAATTACTGCAGAGTCCAAGACTGCCTATTTTAGCCTTAATGGATAGAGTAGTATATCTCAGTTTTTGATAAAAAAGAACTGGACACCCTTTGGGGTAAATATAATTCTGAGTAAAACTGTAAGATTATGGCTCTGTGGATATCTTTCATCATATATAATAATAATCTTGGAGATTTTTAACAAAACCCCTTGATATGATGCAATCCTTGTCTACTTTAAGGTCCAATTTCATTTGGTCAGTTTGGCATTAACATTTTTACACAAAACAAAGTTTATAGATTTATCCATTGAAGTTTTTTAAAAATGACAAAAATTGTGCTGAATTGCATCTTCATTAATTACTGGAACTCATGCCCACAAATGAATGCAAATCAAACCTGCAAACAAACAAAAACAAACAAACAAAAACCTTCAGCAGATATTGACCATGTAATCCTTGGCTGAGCTAATGAAAACAGGCCATAAGACTTTCAGTAGCCATCAGAAAGTTAAAGTACTGAATGCTGGAACTTGAAGGCCTTTCTCTGCAAACAAATGAAAGTATATTAATAATATTTACAAATACTAAAACTAACAGTATTTTGTTCACAGTGCCATTGCTTATACAGATAGCTTTCCCATGATACTTGTATTTTGGCATGAGAATATATATATATATATTTCATTATATATGTATATATAATGAAAAACATACAAGTGCGAATATAAACAAGCCACAGATACAGCCATCAAAAGAGACATCTGGGAACATTTAAACTGTACAGCTCTTCCCTTTTGATTCGAGAGAAAACACTGTTCTTGCGGTGAGAATGTCAGTCTTTTATCTAAAGTGGCTTAAAATGATCAATGGGTACCACTATGAAAAAATCATTGTATACACAGAATAACCTTACTTCAAGGTTCTTTAAATGCCTTTTCCAGTGCATCAAATACAAAAATTATAAAAGACATTAGTCAGTTAAAACTTCTCTCTGTGTGGCCAAATGTCTTCTGAGTTCTGATGATGCTGGTGGTGAGTTTTAATGTGCAGCCCAGCTGCCAATTGACTGTACATTACTCCAAGCCTTTATTCAACACCTGTCTCCATATCACACAAAGTTAATGCAACTTAACAAGCCAAAATGCATTGTATTTTTCCTGTGTCCTCCACTACTCCTATGAGTTGGTTCCTGCTTATCAGTCCAGCTTCATTATCTTACTGCAAGCTTGAGATCAGAGTTGACGAATGGCTTCAGATATTAAGATGAAGAAGGAAGATTTGGTGGCACTTCAGAATCAAACCTACAAATAATGTAGGTTTTCCCAATAGGAGGTTACTTCAGGTTCAGTTTTCCTCCAGCTCTCTTGATTTTCAGTCTTGATGATGGGCCAACAGACCTGTAGGATTTTGTTGTGGTACCACCTCTATGGGGTTTCTCCTTCATTAAAAGTCTGCTCTTCATTTTCAGTAATTTGGAGTGAGTGGTCAATGGTGATGCCATGTTGCTTAGGAAGCAATCTCTTCCACTTGGTCTTGTTTCTTCTCAGATGGTTCAGCATGTTTTCAGATAAATGAGTGTTCCCGGTAAAGTTGGCCCATTCTTCAAAGAGTGGCTCCACAATATAGGTCATGAAGCCTAGAGAAAAAACATAAGGCAAGTTACATCAGCAGTTTAGTTGATCACTAAATGCCCTTTTCTGCTAAGCCAACATTCTACTCTGAAAAAGGGGTGGCCTACCATAGCTTGAAGACTGCATTATTTGGGTGTTCTTAATTAATACAAAATTAATTAATATTTAACTTACTAGAACATTATTTTGGCTTTTCTTTTGCAAATACATTGCCCTCACACTGCTCTACACCTGGTGGAATGTAATGCTATTTGAACTGATCTGATGGTATGGCGCCTGGTTATTTGAGGGACTGACTATCTCCCATAACCAGTGGAATATTTACCATTAATCGGTGGATCAGGTTGCCTGATTCAGAAGTTGTGAGTGTGCTCTGATCCAAACCCTTTTCCAATAAGACAAACAATAACCAAAGGAAACAGAAACCTTTTAATGAGTCTTACGAATTCCTGGTTCAAAGGCTGCTGCAAACTAATTAACTTTGGTAAATACAAACCTTGCCAAAACTGTGTAAGACTGCCAAAAATCACAGATAAGAAATATTTCACAACACAAGAGTCTTCAAATACCAAATTAAGACAATGTAATGTCCACAAGGCTGAGTTTCAAAACGTCTTTGCTTCCTACAAAGAACATTCGCTTCATAGCTGGCTTTTATCTTCTTGAAGGAGGGGCCATTACCTTGCAGCCTTACTCATGAGTAACCTGTGCTGTTGCAGCTGGTCTTCCTGCAAGCAATCCTGCGCAGATGCGTACTTGACACAGGCTCCTCGGGAACCTCCTCATCGCTGCTGCCAGCCCCCACAATCTCTGAAGGCAGCAGTCCACTCCCTAATGGTTCTGGCCCCTCATCTGAGTTCTCACTCTCCTCAGTCGTCCACACCTGCTGTTGACTAACCACAGCAGGGTGCTTCATCACTGGAAGAAGAAGACACTTGACAGCCACTTCTCCAAAATGGTCCCCTGCTTGAGGTTGGATTAGAAGACCTCGAAGGTCCCTTCCAGCTCTATTCTGATTGAACATCTCCCTGGCCAATTTGATCCTGCAGGGTTGGTGCATTCTGAGGTCCTTTGATTAAACAATGTCAGGATCTCAAAAATGTTTCTTTTTAGCACTGCCTACCCTCTGAAATAAAATCTGGATGGCCTCCATACTACTATTGTTTAGAAGAGCTCCTTACCCAGGCCTTCAGTGTAGGAGAGTAGGACTCCCTGTTTCCTTGTGCTTGCTATTCTTTATTATTTTAAATTTCATTGTAATTTGATTATTGTAAGCTGCCCAGAGCCATTGAGAGGCATTATTATTATTATTATTATTATTTGAAGTATAGTCAGCCAGATGTTTAGACTGGAAATGGCATTTTATTATTATTATTCATTATCAACCTTGTCATAAGAACTTATTTACTAATTCAGGAAGTCTTATGGCTATTTTACTAACTAGATAATTAAAATAATTCTAAATGTGGAGATGGAAGACTACAGAAATACCCTTAAAGGAGAAATGGATCGTGAAGATGGCAAAGCTTGAAGAAATGGCTAAAATGACTTGTTTGATAAAGGAGAGAACAATAATTACTTTTATAAAAGACTAGAAACCCATTATAGGCTTTTTATGAAAATAGGCAAAAATAAATTGGTAATTTGGTGATTTATTAAAAGGCTTGTTTATGGGAAGAAAAGAACCACAATATGTCATTTGGGAGGATAGAGACAGTAATTACTATATAACTACTGCAAAGAAGATTGGAAGTCATTTATTTTACATATCTTTCTCTTTTGTTATTTCTCACTTTTTCTTTTGTGTTTTCAGAATTCCCTCTTCTCCTTTTCATTTGACGTTTATGAGTTTTCTAATCATATGTAAGATCTTCTTTTAATACAAGTTATATTTAAAAAAAACTCTCATTGCATTTTCAGAATGACTACTACTATGCATAATGAGATGTACCTAAGACCAGACCATGGCACAAATTTCCATAGCTGGGCTGAGAAGGGTACCAGACAGGGGTGGGATTCAAAGTTTTAATAACCAGTTCTGTGGGCATGGCTTAGGCAGTGGGCGTGGCTTGGTGGTCATCTTATTGGCTGGGTGTGGCCAACTCAATATCACTCACATCGAGGCACAATCTCCTTGCCTGGCCTCTCATGACTGTGGGAATATTGCAACAGTCTTAAATGTGAAAAATGGTCATAAGTCACTTTTTTCAGTGCCATTGTAACTTTGAATGGTCACTCCACACAAGCAAAGTACCAGCAGAGGAGGGGGAAAAAACTCCAGAGACGTTCCTGAGACAGGAAGTCAAGTCCTGCCAAGAATGTAATAAGAGTTAACGGAGAGGCAGTTTCTGTAAGCAACATCAGAATGTTTCCTTCCTGCCTTCCTTACAGGATTAGGCCAGTAATTTCTTCTAACAACCGGTTTTCTGAACTGCTTAGAATGTTAACAACCAGTTCTAGAGAAAGGTGTGAACTGATAGAATCCCACCCTTGTTCCAGATGGATAAAAGGAGAGGTAAAAGAGTCAGGGGATTCTTTTCCAGCAAAATCATTGCTGCTGCTTAAGTTGCCACTGGCCATAATTCCTGTGGGCATTTAGCTCCTTTTGTTCAACTTTTCTTTCCTGTCTATTACAGTGATTGTCACAAATGACCTGGCACAGCAGTCAATTCATCTTGGCATCCGAAGTCCCCATAATTGTTGACCCATTAGTAGCTAAGATTTAATTTGATTCACTATTATTAGCATTGATAAATTAGAAAATGTTTGGCCTTTGCTTTTGAGCTTAGGCGTTCAACTTAAAAACACTGTGTCCTTGAATTACAACCATTCATTTAGTGGCTGTTCAAAGTTATGACAGCACGGATATAAGTGACTGATGAGTCTTTTTCCACTTTTTTTCAAGTCAATGGGGAAGTCAGATTCACTTAGCAACTGTGTTACTAACTTAACAATTGCAGTGATCCACATAACAACTGTGGCCAGATAGGTTGTAAAATGGACAAAACTCACAAGCAGTTTAGCTTTATATCCCAAAGGATTATAAAACATATTTTATCTGTCTGCCAAATAGTTTTTTCTGGAATAGAAAAATTATGGTACCTACTAGGCTAATGATGCATGGTATACTCACCAATTTGTATACTAGGTATTGTGTCTTTCTTCTGATTACAAAGAGGACTTACTTCCAAGTCAAATTTCTGCTCCAGATCACCTATCAGAAAGGATGATTAAATTTTGACACCATCAATGTTTTTGTGTGTAGAGCTCTAATAATTGAGTCTACTGGTTAAGGCACTAGGCTAGTAAGTGGGAGATCATGAGTTCTAGTCCTGCCTTAAATATGAAAGCCAGCTGGATGTCCTTGGGCCAATCCCTTTCTCTCAGACCAGTTCACTTTCACAGGAACCCCAGGAACTTGTGGGGAAAATAGGAGAAGGAAGATATGTTAGATATCTTCACTGCCTTGAATTATTTGTAAAAATTAAAAAAGGCAGAATACACATAAATAAATACAAATTTAATAATTTATATGCTAATCTGTCTGAATGCTGCAAATCTTCAAAAGAAAATAATGGTATCCATCTGACATTCATATACTGCTTTTACAATTCACATTGCACATCTCTGTTACTAAATCATGCAAAGCAAAGAAAAGATATAGAACTCCTTTCTTGAACAAATTATTTTATGGTCATTTGTGGTACTTAAGTGATGTGACCTCTACATTTGTATAGGTAGGGTACAGTAGTTGTATTAATATTTCATTACTTTATTGGTAGACATTTGTAAGTCATTTTATCTTATTAAACTGCAAATTTTGTATTCTTTCCTGGAGAAGATGTCTATTTAATATAAGACAGGGGTGTCAAACTCACGGCATCGTGGCATTGTCACGTGATGTATTGGGATTTTTCCTCCCTGCACTAAATTGGGTGTGGGCATGGCCAGCACGTGATG
This sequence comes from Laticauda laticaudata, assembly GCA_004320025.1. Taxonomy (NCBI): domain Eukaryota; kingdom Metazoa; phylum Chordata; class Lepidosauria; order Squamata; family Elapidae; genus Laticauda; species Laticauda laticaudata. The sequence goes on along the minus strand of BHFT01003895.1, from coordinate 45,179 downwards.
CATCTGGCCCATGGGCTGGGAATTTGATATCCCTGATCTAAGATATGTACCACAATGTGTTACTTGCTATCATTCCTTTCATACACCTTTTATATGCATTGTAGTTAGCAGTAGCTTTGGGTGGTCAGAAGCATCATGTGTAACATAAACCTTCCCTAACTTTATGCTCCACACATTTACAAGATTCCAACACCCAAAATTCCCAGTCAGAGGGCCACATTAATTGATGTGCAGCTGAAGGGTACCTGATTAGGGTAACCTGCACAAGATGTTTTCTTTCTGGAGGAAACTAGAAAATTCCTGCAAATGGATTTTCTTTTGGGATGGAACAGTGAGGGGAGATGAAAATGTTGAGAGTTCTACATGTAGGCCAGGCCCTTAATCCCTTCAGGGGAATTCTGGGTGTTGAAATCCACAATCTTAAAAATTACCAAGTTTGAAGGACTCTGGCGCTAATTCATCATTTTTTGGTATTATTAAAAAGACTAGTGAACACAACTGTTCAAGGTTTATCAAGGCAATTAAACGGCTATGGTTGTATTAATCACTTACTTTCTTTTTCTTGTTTTTAAAAAGAAGGCATTTATTTAAGAAGGTTGCATTTTCCCCTGGTTTTTTTTTTAGCAACTTCAAATAAGATGACTAGTCACTGCCACTTCATATTAAAATTATGATTCAGAAGCACAGGGCCAAGGTGAAAATATATCAGATTGCTGACCTTGCCTGTAGAATTCCTCACAAACTCGCTCACTCCACTGTTTGCTCAACTCCCAAAGCCGGCAAGGATTGCAAATGTCTGCGCACTTAAGTGCAATCTGAAAATAAAAGACATCCGTGATGCATTAAGACATATAATACTCAAGAGATTTTCAAAATTTATTGGCCATTGCAAGTTTTATGTTGTACTACAAAAGACACTCAGAAGGGGAATTATTCCATAATATGAATCAAAATGAAAAAGACTAATAACAATTAAAACTACAGAAAAGCAATAAATTCAATATATACTGAATAACTTACAGTTATAATTATAACACTGTAAACCTGCACACTTTATAAATGCAAATATACCCTGATGCTGGATAACATTCTATATACTAATAGCAAATTAACTTTTTAAAGCATAGCTTGAGGAAACCTCACAGTCTGTATATTATGAAGAAATATGTGAAGGATAAAAAAAATCAGGTTTAAATATGCTTTAGGGACACAATTCAGTTAACAGTTGCGAGGGAAGGAAATGAAATGACATCCTGGAACAAGGTATAGCTAATTGTCTGGAATGCTGGATTTTTGCTGCAGAGATACCTTAGCACTAATATAAATCATTTTGGAATGTTTTATTTTGTTATATACAACTATTATCAAATCGGTTAACATCAATTAACAATGGTTGAGGCTGCCAGAAGAGCAAGAACCAGAACTTTGTATCTCCCTTGACACCCGAGGAACGTAAAAGAGGAAGTTAAGAAGAAAAATCAAATCATCTAATTGTGCTTATTCCACTGAATTGCAGTTTCATTTAATTTGCTAGTAATTCCCTCAACAGCAAAGTTTGTGAAAGAGACTTGGTTGAGAGTGAGTGGCTGAAGACATCCTGTGAACTTCTCTGACGAAGAGTTGACTGGACAGAACTGGCCCCATCGATGAAGAGAGGGAATAATGCTTCCTTGCAGGAGAGATAGAAAAAGCAATGGCACTTAGACTTATATAGCACTCCATTGTTCTGACCCAAACCCTTTTCCAATAAAACAAACATGAACCAAAGGGAACAGAAACCTTTTAATGAGTCTTACGAATCCCTGGTGAAAAGGCTGCTGAAAACTAATTAATTTTGATAAGCACAAGCCTTGCCAAAACTGTGCAAGACTGCCAAGAATAACAGATAAGAAATATGTCACAACACAAGAGTCTTCAAATACCAACTTAAGATACTACGATGTCCATGAGGCCGAGTTTTAAAACATCTTTGCTTCCTACAAAGAACGTACTCTTCACAACTGGCTTTTATCCTCTTGAAGGAGAGGCCATTACCTTGCAGCCTTAGTCCTGAGTCGCCTGTGCTGCTGCAGTTGCTCTTTCCTGCGAGCAACCCTGCACGCACGCGCACTTGGCACAGGCTCCTTGGGAACCTCCTCATTGCTGCTGCCAGCCCCTACAATCTCTGAAGGCAACAGTCCACTCCCTAATGGTCCTGGCTCCTCATCTGAGTCCTCGCTCTCCTCAGCTGTCTGCACCTGCTGCCGGCTAACCACAACATCCATAATGCTTTATTTGTGATTACAAATGTCACCATATTGCCCCCAATCTGGGTCCTCATTTTATTGACCTCAGAAGGATGGAAGCCAGAGTCAGCCTTGAGCCTGTCAAGGTTGAACTCCAGACTATGGGCAGAATTAGCCTGTAATTCTGCATTCTAACCATTACGGTGGTTTTAAGTTGACATCTATCTGGAAACAGAAGACATCTTCTAATCTAGACATGCTTCCCTGGTTTAACACTCTATACAAACTAAATTTGGGCATAATCCCAAATTCAAACAGATTTGGCTGTATCACTGCCAGTCAAGCCATATGTAGCTGCTGCTCTAATTGAATTAACAGATTCAAAATATTTGGGGATGTCTTTTAAGAGTGCTTTAATCTATATTGTGAGAATAAAGTATTGGATATCTGAATGACTCAAATAGCTGGACTAATTCAGTGTCTCAGGCATCTCTCCTGTCCAGTTAACCATGATGGTGTTGGTTTTGGTGTTGGTGGTATGTGTGTGTGTGTGTGTGTGTGCGTGTTTCTATATATCTATATCTATCTGTGTCTATCTCTATAACTATCTATCTCTATAACTCTCTCTCCCCCCCCTCTCTCTCTCTCACACACACACACACAGACACACAAAAACACACACATGTTGACAAGGCTTCTTTATTCACTTTCCTTATTCAATTTGTTGTGGCCATGTCATGTAAAAGGCAACTGAGATTAAATATAGCCAGTGTATCAAAATCATGGACAACATGAAGAAAGTGGGCAGGGAGAAATTTTTCTCTCATCTTGAAAAAAAAAACACCAGGGATCAGCCAACAAATCTGTCTGGGTCAAGGGCTTAGAGTATAAGAATGCATTTCCTCACACATCATTAACCTCCCAGAATTCATAGCCACAACTGCAGTAAATTTGGATGGCAACTAGACACATAGGAAACATGGGATTTGGGTGACATTTGGATAAATTTATGGAGAAAGTATCTCTCAAGAGCTATAAATCTTCAACAGCTAATGTTGCTCTAGGGTTGAGAACAACTTGGCCCCAAATACCAACTGGAGGGGAGCAATGGTGGGAGAGGGATTTATCTCAATTTTCTATGTTTGAACACCCTAGAGGCATTTTCTTAGTTATTATAAAAAAACAAATGCTTGGCTTAACCAACTGGGCCTTTGTATATTCTTGTGCTGTTTTCGCCTAATAGCATAAAGTGCCAATTGAAAGTGAGTAACTCAATGAATGCTACAAAATAAGCACAGAAACTTGGTACCACTGGCTCTACCTCATGTCTCCTCTGCTATGGGCTCCCAGAGAAAACACCTACTTTTAAACAGAAAACCTTCAACATTTACCTGGAGTATAAAATGCCTGTCTGAAGCATTCTCTAATTTCAAGTCCTGGTTTTTTAGGTGAGCCTTCAGCTGGGTCAAAAATTCATTCTGCCTGTTGATATCTGTTGCCAAGATCAGGGAACCAAGCTGTTGTTCAATGTCATGACTACAGGACAATGCAAAATAAAAGAAGCTGTTATTAATAGATGTCATTTCCCCATTTTATATTGTTAGGGTAATGCCTCCTCTTATTAAGTGGCCACCAGGGTGGCTGCTGGGAGGAACAATAGCATCAAAATGTCGGGCATAATTGGAGTAATCCAAGCCCTGCCTATTTTTGCATATGTCTGTGGTATAAGACACAAAGTTAAAAGGGGTGGAGCTTCAATTGCCTAGCTGTGCTCACCATTTTGATGCCATTGTGTACATTCCTGAAGAGCTGCATTTCATCTAAGACTTATGATTAGGACTGTGCAATGGAAAATGCTTCAGAAACTGAATGTATCACCTTCCCTGCAGCTCATTAAAACAGCTACATCTTTCTCCACAATCTCATAGCCCTATTTCTCATAGCACTGGTATAAATTTCACCAGAGTCTTCCCATAGTTTCCTCCAACTTGAATGAGGCAGCAAGAGTGATGCTGAACAGTATTCCATACACGTGCCTTAACCATGTGCTGACGGTCCATGAAAGTTCACAATTTTTGCTACCCAGAGATTTTGAATGTGGAGAAGGAAAATGTTTAAGATTGGTATAGGGATTGCCCTTAGAACAACTGAGTAACGTCAATCAAATTGGGCAATTTCCAAGTTGTAATATATTTTTTTCGAGACAAATGTGATTGGGAAGCATGCATGTAAGCATACAGATGTGCATGCATCAACATACAAACCACATCCACATGGATCACACAGGGATTACAAACCATATTATATTTACAAAAGTGGATCTTTTCAAAGATTTTGAATCTGGTGTTTTTATAGTCTTCTAGGGCAAATGAATAGATAGGTAGATGAATAAATGGATGGACTCACAAATCAGGACAGGCAAAACCCAAATAAACTCACCATTCATTTGCACACCTGTTCATCCTATAAAGTGCACTGTAAAAACATTGTATTCAAAAAAGTTATGGGAATCCACATGAGACAAGCCCATTTCCCAGACTCCGATGCTCACCTCTCTTCTTTTGGCAGATGTGCAAGGAGCCTTGATTCTCGAAGCATGCCTATTGTAGACCTCCAGTGATGGTTTTCTAATACAGAGACATTCTGGAAAAGGGAGAAAAAAAATCACTATACTGAAATGGATGCAATTTTAATAAAAAGAATAGGTGTATTTTTAAAAAGGACTAAGTGTGCATTTAAGCCGATGTTGAGTAAGGCAGTGAGGTTGTCCAACAGTAGCCTTGCCTTTATTCACAGGGCAATAATATTTTTGCCTCCTTTTTCTTTACTTCTCCCTATAAGCACTGACATTTCAAAGACTTTGCAGCCAGGCCTTAGATCATCCCAGCTGTATGCCTAGCATTTGGCTGTGCCTTGTCAAAGCCGATAGAGAAAGATGAGTTTGTCACACGATAATCTCATCATCATTCTGTACTAGCCTTGGTACTTGTGGCCCTGTCTGTTCCTTTATTTTTGGGTACAAGGACTGTCTAAATTGTTACATAGCTGACATCGAAGGGAAGGAAAAATGGGGGGGGGGAGGATCTCAAGCTTTTTAAAAAGGGTATGCAGCTCTCCTTTCATTTCTGTAATGAGATAATTATAAAACTGGGATTCTGTTATAACCCATTCACACCTATTGACTGAGTTCCTTGGATATATTTTACAACTGAAAGCCAAGTAAATTCCATCAGTGTCATATGCCAAGATAGGAGGGCCAACGAGGCTTGGGGATATCCAAATTCCAGTTCCAACCACTGAGATCCCTAAGTTAACAGACATTATCTCATCGTTCAAGCCTACTTCATGAATTGTTGCGAAGACAAACATGTATTTATAGGGAAGGAGAGAGAAGTGCTTGGAGAAAATATTGTCTAGGAATTCAATAAGTAAATGTGTTACTAAATTATGGACAACAGAGATTTTTGTCTGGCAAGATTCTATGCCAGCCAGATAACATGAGTTGGATCCAGAGGCCACCTGGGTGGAGAACTGTTAAAAAAAACTATTAAATCATAAATAATGACCTGTACCACTATAATTCTTTAGCCAAGTATTAGAAACTTATAAAGCTAACAATGTTTACTTGAATGCAACCTCTGACACTGTTTATTAAAGAACACTATGGAAGACTCATCTTAAGTCTCAAATATGTATTCAACTGCAACATTTGTTTTGGGAGAGAATTCATGTAATCTTTGGCACCATTTCCAAATTATTTTTCTCCCTGATTTTAGGCTATAAAATATATGGTTCTTCCAATATGTATTTGAAATCGGTGCTCTCTGTCTGCCTTTGATTTTAATTTCTGAAAATTTTGAACAGAAAGTCTGACGCTTGAAACTCAAAATTAATTATGACATTAAGCAATATTGTGCCATTTTTCTTAGTTCACAGCAGTAGTGGGATTCAATTTTTTTTTTACTACTGGTTCTGTGGGCATGACTCAGTGGACATGGCAGGGGAAGGATACTGTAAAATCTCCAGTCAGAGATGGTATTTGCTACTCAAAATTTCCGCTACCGGTTCTCTAGAACTGGTCAGAACATGATGAATATCACCTCTGGTTCACAGTGCATAGCATAAGGAGTACCTATTCTTCAAGTCTATCTTTGCAGCTATCAACTTTTTTTTAAAGAGGCACAATTTGACTCCTTATCATATTCTGCACTTTTTTCACATCACTGTAGAATTATAAAGCTACTGTTTCATCTGATAAAAATAGGAATAAAAGTAAAAATTTAGAAAGTTCTATTTCCTACAAATACTATCCGTATATATGGAGAGTAAATGAGTTGTGTGGATCGTTTCTGTAGGCAGGGATGACCACTTCCCACAGGTCTATATCTTGAAAATAATTCTGCAATAACTGAAAAATTGAGGTGACCATGGTAAAAAGAAGTGACCGGCAACCTCTAATACTGTCCAGTTCTAACAAAGGTAATTTGGGAAAAAAAGCAATAATTTATACTAATAGTTATTCCCACCTGATATAAACCGGCAAGATGATGTTTAGTTTTTATCAAAAATGGCTGGTTGACTCCGGGATGATCTACATCATGTGCTGCAGCAGCTAGTAATCCAAGCATAACATCCAGAGGGGTGAGGAAGTTAGCAAGCTAGAGCATGTAAAAAGGGGTTCAGAGTTAAAGGTGTTTGTATTTTTACAATATGTATTTTTACATATTACAATTACCATAGATTGTAATCTCATACACTGTGTTAAACTTTACTCAGGTTTTGTTGAATAACATATTGGACCTAGTTCACATACAATGTTAAGTCATTCATGTTAGTTCTTAAACCACTGGTTCCCTCATCACACTAAGCTATGGTTTGTTTCCATTTAAGTTAGTTGAACAAGCCGTAGTGGCTATAATTTACGGATCACATTAATTCACACATCACATTAATTTAAAGCCAAGCAACCATTATGGCTCTTTGTAAAGCCATTTTTCAGCAGACCCAAGAAACTATAATGCTTTCCACTTTATACCATCACTCCCTATTATTCAACTTTAGCAAAAAACGTGAATTGCCATTTTTCAAAGGAACTATTAAATAGTGATATGAAAGTTATATGTCAATATTTTTTTTTTTTTTGGAAAGCATGCTGCCAAAGCCTGATGGAGATATGACTACCAGTATAATTTTAGCAGGCACTTTGATGCGGCAATTGATACAGACGTAATGGTGCACAAAATGTGTAAACAATTAAAGAGCCCTGCAGAGCTCATCAGAAAAATCTGGACGCAGTCACAACCATAACATCAAAATCCTGCCCTCCCTTTTAGTGCATTATATATGATGCTTCAATCGCATACTCCCATTTGTCTTCCAGAGTTTTTTCCTGCCTACTTCTTCTCCCCAATTCCCTTCCTTTGGGGAACACCTCTGGGATACTAAGTTACAACCAATGTTAAAAACAAGAACAACACACCACTTTTGACTACTAAAGAAGACCAATGCCTTCTCTGCTGCAGTCCCTACTTTCTGGAAAAAGCATTGGTCCCATTCTGAGAGAACAGAATAACAGAGTTGGAAGGGACCTCCTGCTCATGCAGGAAACTCTATACCATTTCAGACAAATGATTGTTCACTTTCTTTTTAAAAACCTCCAGTGATGGAGGAGCCACAAGTTCTGGAGGCAAGCCATTCCACCGGCTAATTGTTCTCACTGTCTGGAAATTTCTCCTTAGCTCTAGATTGCTTTTCTCCTTGATTAGTTTCCATCCATTTCTTCTTGCCCTGCCTTCTGGTGCTTTCGTAAATAAGTTGACCTTCTCTTTTTTGGGGCAGCCTCTCAAATATTGGAACACTGCTATCATGTCATCCCTGATCCTTCTTTTCACTAGACCCAAGTGAAAAGTCCTGCAATCGTTCTTCATATATTTAGCCCCTTAATCATACTTGCTGTTCTCTTCTCCACTTTCTAGAGCAAGGGTCTTCAAACTTGGCAAGTTTAAGACTTGTGGACTTCAACTCCCAGAATTCCTGAGCTAACATGACTGGAGGAGGAATTCTGAGAGTTGAAGTCCACAAGTCTTAAACTTGCCAAGTTTGAAGACCCCTGTTCTAGAATCTCAACATTTAAAAAAAAACCTGTGGCAATCAAAACTGGATGCAGTATTCCAAGTGTGGTCTTACCAAGACATTATAAAGTATTATAAATACTTCATGTTAACTTAATTCTATTCCTCTGTTAATTCCAGCTAGGATTGCATTGACTTTTTTGGTGGTTGTAGCATACTGCTGACTCATATTTAAGTGACTGTCCACTAGGATTCCAAGATCTTCCTGCAGTTATTGCTATTGAGCCAAGTATCACTTATTTTATATCTGCACATTTTGGCTTTCTTGCCTAAGTGTACATAAGCACACCAGCATGCCTACCGTCCCTGTCTTACTGTCCCCATTTATCTGTATTTACTCCCTTTGTTCTTGTTTATATTCATACTTATACTTGTTATCTTGTGCATGTTTGACAAACAAACAAACAAAAATATTCTAGGGTGTTGGCTATTCCTGCTGGCTTGGTATTGTCTGCAAATCTGATGACTTCCCTTTGAATTCCTTCATCAAAATCATTTATGAAGAAATTGAAGAGTACTGGGCCTAAGATAGAATCTTGGGGTACCCCACTGCTTCTTTTTTTCCGTATAGATGTAGTTCTATTGGGGACTAGATAAAGTTTGCAAGGACCTTCTGCTTATTTGTTAAATTTGTTTGCAGCCCATCTTGCCTTGGGTGGCTTACAACAGTAAAAAATGATAAAAATGTAAACATAATACAAAAGACAAAAATAAGACAAAAATAAGATTAAGAATAAGGTTCCTGAAAGCTCTGAAAATCTGGTTTGGAGTTGAAGTTTGTTGTTTGACTGGAAGTTTATTGTTTGACCTTGTTCTGTTTTATTTGATTTTTGCTGTTCGTAAGTTTATTTTAGTCTGGGCTGTCTGATTAGATGTTTATATGCGTTGTTAATGTTCTTTTCTACTTTTATATGCCCCCAGAGTCTATTGGAGTTGGGAGAACAATAAATTCAAACAAATAAGCAAATAAATAAATCAGAGTCTTAGACCAGATATAGTATATAACTTTGGGAAACAAGCAATGATATTTTAATTCAAGCATCTATTCTGTGAAATTCAGTTCGTGGTTTTTGGGAGGCAGTGGCTAGAAAGTAGTTTTTTAATATTTATTGAAAAAAGTGCTGTATTTGTATTATGTGCATAAAAAAGCACATGTACTCAGGACAGATGTAAAAGAAAGGGATTGGGGGAATTGAATAATCTTAAAAAATACAATTTTCCAGAACTGTTGTAGCTTTTTCATTTCTGTTGGAAATGAATACAATTTTTTTTCCATTTTCTATTTTCCTCTTTTGTTTCCACTGGGCCTTTTCACCTACAATCATTTTACCTTATTGATCACTGGGTTGTATTATCTTTCAAGTACCAGGGGAAAAGACAAAAGGTTGTATCTAAGTTGCAAGCAGCTGTATAGTATAACAAGTTTTGAATATTTCAAATATTTTATGTGACCAATGATATCTCAGGTGAAGAATGTTAGTAATGTTTAAGGTATACTGAGGATTCTGCTTATCTTGCTAATGGCAATGGGAAATACCATGGAGAATAGTATATTTAAAAAGAGAATCAATAGAGGAAAGAGTGCCACCACCACCACCCCCTTTTTTTTTTGCAGGTCTTCTCTGTTAATTATTTTTTTAAAGTTTCTGTCCCAGCATGTTGAACTTCAGGTAAGTGAGAAAAATATCTCAAAGCACATTTGCAGGAATGAATTAGGTGCAAAGAACTCTTAAACACTGTTCTGTATGTAAATAGTTGGCTCCAAATAACGCATTCTGATTGGTTGCTTAAAACTAGAAGGGATTGGTTCAAAAGGAACCAATCCCTGAAGCCGCAGGAAGGCGGCAAACTCAAATGAATGTCATTGGCTACAAGCCGGCAGATACAAAAGGTATAAAAGACTGGCGCGGCTTGAGCCAATGTTCCGTTTCTCAACTGCTGTTAAGAAATAAAGACTTTGTTGTTGGAACCCGGTCTACCTCGCGTTTTTCCGGACAAAACAAACACGTCTCTTTTCTCTTCAGCCTGTTAACGTCTTTCTCCAATAATTTGCTTTTTCAGCAAATGCAGATTGGCATTATTCATCTACTGCTTTAATGGCCCAGTTTGACTGTAATATTAAACTCTGTATTATGGTCATGAACTGACATAAATTTTACACTTGTAGGCTTTCCATTTGCCTTTTGTTTCTCTTGGCATTTCTGCAAAAAAGAATCTGGAAGCATCTATTTCCAACTGTAAACAAATCAGACTTCATTTATCTGAAATCAGGAAATGCTGGTTAGTTTCAAGTTTTCAAAACACTGACAAAAGACCCAAGACCAAACACTGTCAAGTTTTTCTGGACTGTTAATACACTTTCTCTCAATCCACCTTGGGCCAAAAAATGTTTAGAATTGCCCAAGTCCCACAAAACTTGTACCAGACCATTAATTTCTCTCCAACTAGGGTGAGAACTTATCAGATTTTTTTTAATGAGAACTCAGGGTTTATTTGTTTTTTTGGCTTCCTGATGAAAGATCTTCTAATTTTTTTTTTTTACAATCTCACAAAACATTGGACAATTTTTTAAAACATTGATGGAATGGGCTGTCTCTTGGATAAGAATCTATTCACCCATAATGTCGTCCTTCTGGATAAATTATATTTTTAAGATTAGTTTGAATAGCTGCATCCTTTTTGGTTCTGTATGTTCCATACCTCAGGTGGAATGAGCATTGGAGATTCCATTGGCAGTTTTTACTGCCATAAGTACACTTGTGGAACACTTTTGTTTTCTCAGTAAAATGAGTTCATTGCTGTGTAGTCTATGGAAATTCTCTGCTAAGCTTGTGTGGTTACCTTGGCCTCTTTTAAGTAGCAGTGCATCGCTTGTGTGACATCAGCAGCATGGACAGCATTGTGATACGGGTTTTGGCTGTGATAATCTTCCTGCACCATACCTGGAAGCAATAGAAGAGAAGTTAACTTTTTCTTCAATCTGTGGGTATCTCTGTGATTCAAATGCTTTTGGAAATTTTGGGCTGATAGCTAAAACTTAAACTGGAGCTCTTTCTAAAATTGCAGTAGCTTATCATTCCTTTGGTTAAAAAGAAAATCTGTACCATAGAAAAGATTTGTTTCTCAATCACTTTTTATTGCTTTTAATGAAAGCAATAAAATTCAGAAGAAAAAATAAATACCTTAGGAGGGAAAAGTAAGGAGGACAATCTACAATGGTATTATTGTTGTTGTTATTATTATTGCACAATGCTGATTTTCTCTATGGATCAAGGTGGTGGCTTAGCAGTCTTAGATCCCAAACCCAGGTAACAGTCACATTATTTACTCTTCTGAAAAAGCAGTACTGCCTATTTCAGTTGGTGTATGGGAGGAGAAACTACATAGGAGCCTTATGAATTTGATTAAGATGCCGTTGTTTAGTATCATTAATAATGATACTAAACAGTGTTGTTTAGTATCATTATTAAGATCATAGGTTGTAGTCATAGTATCATAAACAGAAACTGGGCATAGTCTGACCAATCTCTTTTCTAAATTACTCTTTGTATGTCAAGTAAAACCTCCATGATGGTACATAGACAATGTACCCTGAACTATAAAATCACACTTTTGAAGAAACATAAACTTTCTTTCCTAATGTCCTAATATTACTCAGATGTTTGCATAATGTTCCCTTAGTTTCTGTATTCACACGAATAACAGAGTTGGAAGGAGGTCTTTGACTCCAACTTCCTGCTCGAGCAGGAAATCCTATGCCATTTCAGACAAATGATGATCCATTTTTTTTCTTAAAAACCTCGAGTATTGGAGCACCTGCTACCTCTGGAGGCAAGTCGTTCCACTGATTAATTGTTCTGACTATCTAATTTCTCATTAGTTCTAGGTTGGTTCTCTCCTTGACTAGTTTCAACATGATTCATGATAATTTTAACAACATTCATGTTGAATCTGAATAAGAGATGATGTATTTTCTGTGTAAAAAGCATGCTCCTGTATGTTGAGCATACATTCACCTCCTACACAATTGTTTTGGATTATTCCACCAGGAATAGTGGTATGCCTGTAAGATTCCCCTCACACCCCATTCTAACCCTTACATTCAAGAGCTTCTTTCCATATTTAGGCTTCACCTCTGAAATCCCACCATTGCAGTGGTGGGATTCAAATTTTTTTACTACCGGTTCTGTGGGAGTGGCTTGGTGGGCATGGCAGGGGAAGGATACTGTAAAATCTCCAGTCAGAGGTGGGATTGGGACCAAGAGACTTGATGAGTTTTAAAGGCGATGGCCAAGAGGTCTTGACCAGTCTTGGACGACTTTGCCACCTCTGCACCATTGGTATATTATGAGAAGAAACCTGCCAATTGGTCAGACCTTCTGGGCACCAGACTTGAAGAAATCTTCAGAGAAAATGAATCAGAAATTGGAATGGAAGCCTTGAAAGAAAAGATTAAGAAAAGCGGCACCACAAAGAAGATAGCAAAATCTTATTCTCAATCTTTATGGACTGTAGGGCAAGAATAATTGTCCTCGGTTACAGGAAGACAGATTATAGGTAAACATTAGGAAAATGTTCCTCTGAGTAAAAGCAGCTTGACAGTGGTAGCATTTACTTAGGAAAGTAATGACTACCCTTAATAGAACATACATCATCTGGAATATCTGGGAATACCTTGATATCAAGGTAATTAGTAGACAAACAAATTTACATCCCTTATTCAATTTGATGTTGGAATGGCTTTATAGCCATATAAATGAATCTAAATGACAAGAGGAAGATTGTTTTAAATGGATACATGGCAAAATAATTACTGTAGTGTGGCAAAGAAAAGATCGCACACTTTGGTTTAGATTTTACTTTTGTCAGTCTAGCACTTTCAGACTTCTTAAACTATTTTGAATTTACTGTGTTAACTGTGACTTGTAATAGTCACATTTCATCTGGAATATTGGCAACAAGATTCTTTTGCTCTTTTGGCTCTTGTTAGCAAAAGAAGTGAGAATTCTACCACTTTGCTGTTAAACTTTGATTGCGCCCAATAGTTGTTCAATTTCGCTTCACAGAGAAATGATAAATAAACTGTTGCACTAACCTGGTGTTTAGGAAGAATATATTTTATAAACTATTTCTCACATAAGAAAAATAAAAGTAAAAGTGGGACAAATGGAACTGGGGAAAATGGCCATGAGCACAGACACAACCTATGGATAGCCATGAAGTCAAAATGAAGAAGGCAAAATTGTGTTGCTTCCCACCCAAATAATAAAAAGCAAAAGGCCAGTCAGAGTCTATGGAACTGTAGCAGTACACAAATTGGATGGATGGACAAATGGAGAAAGGTAGGTAAGTAGGTAGGTAGATAGATACAGAGAGATGCTAAAAAGATAGAAAGATAGATGATAAATAAATAGATAGAAGGATAGATAGATAAATAGGCCATGTGAATTTCTTGATCAGCTAAAGAATTGAAAAATCTGCAATGTACCAAGCAGAGATCGAACCATCAAAACAATTCTCTTTCCAGAGATCTTCTCCACATTAAGTCAGTTTGTGCCTGCCACAACTTATACATTTATTTTTATTATTATGTTTTTAATTGGATGGATTGACATTAATATTTTTATTGCATGGATTGATTGCATAGTAATGCAATTATTATGTCAAGATAGTATTACTTTAATTTTTGTTTTTTACTAGGGAAGTTTTTACTGTCATTTTATATTAAATGTTTTAATTATTAATCTAAATTGCCATGAATTGTTGGCAGATTCAGTGCTACATAAATATAATATAAAATCAAATAGATAGTAAAAGAAGGGCAGGTCTTACCCTTGACCACATTATCAACCAACACGGAAGTGTGCTAGTTCATATCCATTAAAAAAATATTGGGAAAAGGAGTAAATCAATCTTTGAAACCGAAGCAAGGAAAGATAATTGGATGTGGATTGAGGATGAGGAGAAATCAATATTATGACAGGATGACATAAAAAAAAGGATACCGGATCATGTTTTTGCTGAAGTTTGGGAGGCAAGAAATTGAGTTCTATGTTCAGTTTGGGTTGAGATAATTTGTTTAGATTGAAGAGGCTTTTTGACAAACCAAGTCAAGTGGAGAAAGTTAGAGAGCAGGAAAAGGGAGATAATGAAATATATACTATGAGATCATAAGGCAAACCCCAAACAAATATGGAAAGGGTAAGGTTCACATTCTGACATCATAATGCACATTTCATCCATGGACACCACTGCCATTTGTACCAAATAAGTATAGTTCCAGGAAATTAGGGAAGATGGGGTGCAGAAAGCTGTGCCTTCCCAGTTTGTCCATACCTAATTTCAGAAATTCCAAACCTATGGTATTTAAAGAGATAGCATCAACACTGGCAACTGATGAAAGGATGTACTTACCTAAAAATCTGTATAATGTAACCATATCTAACTGGAAATGATGAATAAGCCCATGTATATTAAAAAGGTGGCACAACAAGGTTACCAGGCTGTTTCCTGAAAGAAAAAAAAGGGCATATCAGTTGATTGCATTTACTATACCATGAAGTAGATAGAATGCAGACTCTGTAACTAGAAATCTTCCCAGTAGTTTTTGATAACCTAAACAAGTAGTGGCCTAAGTTTATTGGGACAAGACAAATTCCCAGCTAGCATGGCAGCTAATGGCATTTCCAGAACATCTGGAGAGCTGATAGCAATAACATCCTTCTACTGGCCCAACATTGGATATGAAATAAGGGTATTTCTTATATTTGCCTCATGGACAGATGAATATAGGTAGTCCTCAAGTTACAACCATGATTGGGACCAAATTTCTGTTGTTAAGCAAGTGATAGTTAACTGAGTTGCTTCCGATTTTACAACCTTTTTTGCTATGTTGTTAAGAAAATCACTGCAGTTGCTAAATGAATCTAGGTTGCCATTGACTTTGCTTGTTGAGAGATGGTTGGGAAGGTCTCAAATAGAGATTACATGACCTCAGGTCTCTGCAACCATCATAAATATGCACATGCTGGCTGCCAAGTGCTCAAATTTTGATCACATGACCATGGGGATGCCACAATGGTCATAAGGATGCGGACCAGTCATAAGCCCAAATTTTGATCAGGTGACTGAGGGGATGCTGTGATGGTCATAAGTTCGGGGACCAGTCATAAATCACTTTTTTTCAGTGCCATTATAACATTAAACAGTTCACCAAATGAATGGTTGTAAGTCAAGGATGACTTACATATTTTTTGTGATTGGAAGAACATGTCCAGGAGTTTTCAGTGATGTCCAAACATCTTATTCTTTTCACACTGATTCTTTGCTGAAGACTGCCTATACTTCATGGACGTTCCAGGTATTAACAGAAGATACTGGGTATGTACTAAGATTAATTTTTTGCTCTCAGGGAACCACAGATTGACTGAGTTCATGGCACTATTCAGTCACTGCTCATTGTACCAGAAAGATGGGCTACAAGTCAGCAGGCTGCCTGTTATGCAATGTAACTGTTATTATCACATTTCTTCTGAGAGGGAAAGACAGTAGGCTGCATATTGAATGAAAGCCAGAATTCACATCAAAGGCTGAGCTGCGGAAAGAATCTTGTACCCTTTTGGTCAGAGCAATGCATTTTGAAAGTTTTTTTTAAAATTCATCTAGGATACTTTGAGAAAAAGGAAGAGATGAGCGTAACCCTGAATTTTATAGGTCTTTTTTGGGGGGGCAGGGACAAAAGAAAAAGCACCACTTAAGAAAGTATGAGGGGAGGAATTCTGGCCCCGAGTCTTTTTCCTGATATCACAGTCTAAAGGCTGACTTTAATCAGCTAATTTTAAAGTTATATCTAAAGTCAAATTACTAATAAATCAAAAATTGTTTTGCTTTAAAAATAACAAATACTATCAGTAGGAGCAAGATAAGATGGTTGTTTTTAGCAGGATCTGTGTGATAAAGAGAGAGAATTGAGGCCTGGCATATACTGAAAATTAGAAGACTAAAAGTGTCAATGACAACAAGAAAAGATATGCATGTGCTGTGAACTTGCACAAATCTCTACAGATTTTTGATATCAAATGGACAATTCAGGTATCTTTTCTTTTCCTTTTATTTCTTTTTTGTCCACAGTTACAGAGTTGGTACCAGGGGTGGGATCCGATCAGCATAACAACCAGTTCGGGGAGCGCACGCATGCACATCAAATGTGCGCTGCAAGCGCAGTGCGCACTATCAGCTCCGGCAAGCATTTACCTTCTCCAGCTGCCGAACAGCACTCAGCTGTGCTGTGCAAATAGCTGAAGAGGAAAACGCATTCGCTAAGGACAGCCTAGAGCCTGGGCAGGTAGGCGGGACAAACAGCAGACCAAAACCTCATCCCAGCGAACCGGTTCAGTGTCAGCTGTTCTTTGGAGCTATCAGTTCTATAGAACTGGACCGAACCGGTAGAATCCCACCCCTGGTTGGTACCTTTGTACCAACAAGAGCCAAGATGTTCTGCATAGGGTAAATTCCAGAATATAGCATAATACAATCACAGCTATAAAAAGGCATTTTGGCAGCTCTCTGTCCTGTCTGTTTAGGCTATTTCTCTTCATGTTGTGCAAGAAGAAAAGTTTCAACAAGAGAAGCTTTAAGGTTGAAGGAACAACCTTGACTGCAATCCACGAAAACATGAAACATTACTGTTGGACATAGATTTAATGAAATAAGCATTTTGTGCTGTTTCTTTGTATCTTACCATTTGTCAAGCGGTCGAACAGGAAAATGTCAAAATCCCACATTCCCACTTTGGATAACATATGCTGGAAATAGAAAGATAAAATGCAGAATAATTTGTATGTGCCAATTAAAATGTAAAGTGCTTTCTATTAAAATGAACAGAATCCTTAAAACAAGGTAAAACCATTGCACAAAGAAAGCCTCATCTAGAATTAGAACTACCCTGGAAATCAAAGTTCTATACCTGGAAAATAGGTGATTTATCCCAATTTATCATAAATTTAGATCTTCGACGTGTCGAAATTCAATGTATTCTCGATAAGGGGGGGGGGTGCAATTCTGAGCAGGTAGAAGAATGTGATCATGTTATGACAACATGTAGCAACTGAAGCAATTTCCCCCCTTTTATATCTTCAGATTGTTTGACAAGGTCTTGCCATTAAGAGTCCCAGCTTTTCTGAAAGCTTTACACATTTTATTTAGGGAGGTTTTGGGGCATAAAACAAAGACTTTGAGATTGCATGGGGTTGATAGGCTTCGAGTTGCATGGGGTTGATAGGCTTTGAGATGCCTAACCCCTATTTAAGAATGAATAATGTAAATTGTAGTTAATGCCTGAGCTTACTTAAAATGCCTAAATTTGCGCGATGGAGAAAACAGTCCACAAACATTTGAAAGGAGGGAAATCTGCCAGAACTGGGGAAGGAATTTTGGCTTAAAAATAAAACAGGTTTGGGCTAGACAGCAGCAGGGTTCACACATTGTCCTGAGTTATAAAATCGGGACCAGAATTTCCACTGTTAAGCAAGGTGGTTGTTAAATGAGTTAGACCCAATTTTACAACTTCTTTTGCCATAGTTGCTAAGCAAGTCATTACAGTTGTTAAGCAAATCATGCAGTCATTAGGCAGATCTGGCTTCCCCCATTGGCTTTACTTGTCACAGAAGCCAGCTGGGAAGGTTGCAAATGATGATCTCATATGACCTCTTGAGAATGCAACCATAGTTAACAGCGTACTGGTTGCCGAGTGCCTGGATTTTGATCATGTGACTAAAGGATGTGGCAGCAGTTCTAAGTGCGATATAATTCACTTTTTTTTCAGTGCCACTGTAATTTCAAACAGTCACTAAATATTGCTTGTAAGATGTGAACGATCTATATTTGGTTTGTCATTCTGATTTATACTTGAGTTCTGATACTGAATCAAAATATATGAAATTATCAGTAGGCCATACCACTCCAAACTCTGGGTGGTTTATAATAACTCTTAAGGAGACAGATCCAAAGCTTAATCCTGAGAAGACATATATCAGCAACAATAAATTATTTTCACACTGCACTGTACGAATCCTGACAATGTGTCTCATCAACTAATTCCTGAACTTAGCTGGGATCTACAGATAAATCTATCTAGTATTAACTATCCTGATGGGAACTAATAGAAATCAATACTGCAATGTTGTTCCATCATACAGGTAGTCCTTGATTTATGACCACAGTTGAACCCAAAATTTCTGTCGCTAAGTGAGGTAGTTGCTAAGTAAGTTTTTCCCCATAGCATAAACTTTTCTGCCACAACTGTTAAGTAAATCACTGCAGTTATTAAAGTAAATCATGTCAAGAGAATCTGGTGATCACATGACCCTGCGATAGTGCAACAGTCAAAAATACATGCCAGTTGCCACACACCCAAATTTTGAACACATGACCATGGGATGCTGCAATGGCCAGAAGTGTGAAAACCAGTCATAAGTCACTTTTTCCACTGCCATTGTAACTTCATATGGCCACTAAATGAATGGTTGTAAGTTGAGGACTACCTGTTACATATCTAAAACATTTAAAATAGATAAAGTGACTTGGTTGAAAGGCTTTAATTTATCCCAGGACAGTTTTACTTGGATATGGTGCTGCTATAGATGAAAACTACAATTCTACACTTTGAGAGTTTAATAAGAAAGACCTCTGAATTGACGTGTACAAGATTGTACTCTACAGTATTAATATTTTTTCTGTCAACTTCTTTCAGCTAGCCTGCCTTAGAATCAATCTTGCCTATATGGCAGACAGATTAAATTAATAATACATTGTATGCCCGATTCAGATAATCAAATCCTAACTGTGACTTCTTGGCATAAATCTCCGTGTTTGCAAAACTCTTTCATGCTACTTTGTTCTCATTTTCATTCAAACGTAACAGGAAGCTTCTCATTATTCCCAGTTTGATCCAATGGTTAAGGCACCAGCATAGAAACTGGGGGACCCTGCGTTCTAGGCATGAAAGATAGGTGTGTGACTTTGGGCCATTTACTTTCTCTCAGCCCAGCCCACCTCACAAGGTTGTTGTTGTGGGGAAAATAGGAGGAAGGGATATGAGCAGTGGTGGGATTCAAATTGTTTTACCACCAGTTCAGTGGGCATGGCTTTCATGGGCGTGTTTTGCCTAATGCGCACGCGCAGCTTTCCCCACACCAACTGAGGCCTATAGCGCCAATCAGCTGAGAGGATAAAGAAGAGTAGGAGGGCCGTTCCTGTACTTTTCTCTTCTTTCTCCTCTCAGCTGAGGCTTTTTTTCCTCTTCTCAGCTGATAGTCAGAGGCTAAAAAAAAAAAAAAAACTACCGGTTTGGTGAAACCAGTTCGAACCAGTAGCATACTGCCACTGGATATTAGGTATGTTTGCTGCCTTGAATTATTCATAAAAATAAGAAAGACAGGATAACAATCAATCAATCAATCAAATTATGGTTAAACTAGGAATGAGAGTCCAAATGCAGCTTGATTATAAGAACCAAACTTGATAGAATAGATTGCTATTTACCCTTGCTTGACCAAGGTAGTCTTCATCCAATAAGTACAGCGAGGCTTGTGGTATGATTCCACGCAATAGCCTGGATGCATGGAAGTATCTCTGAAAACTTAGCAGTCTCTTAACCTTTTTCTTTGTTCCAATTTCTCCTGAGTAAATGGTATCTATGGGAAAAATGGGGACAGAAGATCTTCACTGAAGTAAAAACACCAGCTTCACAAAAGCAAAACCTTAGTTAGCTGTTTTTAAAATTTCTGAATAATATAATTATGCTCTTATTTTCCCTAGTCACAAGAAATATGATACTACCATCACATTCTATTTAAAAATGTGACAAGTTGTTGAAGCTAGAAACAATCACAATATCACTTGTTTATTGACGGATTTGACCTGACGGATATCCGATTCCGGATCATCTATAGTTAAATCCCTTTGGTTTCAAATCCCTCGTGGAAAATTGAAAAGATTTTTGACAAACACACACAAAATAGAAAAATAGTAATGTCTTATCCTGTTAATCAGTGTGCCAGTTCAAGGATTAAATAAAACTTCATGGAGTTGTTGACATATAATAAAAAGGGACGGTGATGTACTTAAACTTAGAATGTATATAGGATGAAAAAAATGGCCCAGAGTTGAAAAATCACAACTGTAAATCTTCAAATGTCAAAGAAAAAAGAAACAAAGGACATCATTTTTGAAATTCTTAGCAAACTCAGAAGCTGAGTCAAACCATAAGAGACGCCAGGATATGACTTTGCCTAGAATGCCAAAACATCTATGACCAGCCCTGGTCTAAACAGATATGTGAGTAAAGAAAATTATTTAAATGTATTATAGCTATCTGATCTGGGTGGCCTGCTGGATGGCACAAAAGTTTCCTACGTACATATCTTTATTTTCATCTGCTGGTCATCCTGATTTTTGCACCTGCTAGCCCTTATATGCATCCTCATCAGTTAAGAAATAAAACAAAACAAGATTGTAATACACAATATTTTGTGCCTGAATTTAATATCAAGGGAATTTTAGATGAATTTCTATTCGACTGCTTCTTTGTCCTTACTGGCAAATTTGCAGTGTTTTCCTTCTACATTGTAAATCCAAAAGAGAGAAACCAACTTTATTTATCATATTAACATGTATCTGAACAGCTTCCTTAAATTGACTGTTATATTCAAAGAGCAAAATTTGATCATTTTTTCAATTCATCTCAATGCAGTAATATAGAATAGAATAGAATATTTTATTGGCAAGGAATTTGTCTTGGTGCAAAATGCTCTCAGTATTCATAAAAGAAAACTATGTAAGTAGTTCTCAGTTCTTAGTATTCCATGTTGTGAATTATCAGTATCCCATGTTATTCGTTAGTTTAGTTAATAGGAAACAGTCAATATAAATCATAAGGATACCTAACACAGAGATTTAAAACTAAACCTTATTGTGTCCCTTTTTAATATTTTCCACACTCTTTAGTAATACTTTTTTAAAATGTATTCACATTAAAGTATAGCATTTCCCATATCACATACAAATTGTCACTTGGGAGCAAATAAGAAAAGATTGTTTTATTTCATAGAGAATACGAAAGTGCATAATCAATCTGACTTGATTACTCAATATTCAAATCCAGAATTACTGACATGATTACGCTGGCCACAGACAAAACATTGTCTACTTTTTTTTCAGAACTAAGTCTTTAAAAAGTTTTATAAGGTGCCCTGGGATATATTTGTTTTGAAATCTGATTTAATAATATCTTAAATTAAATAAAGAAAAACAAATCTTCCCTCAAAACTAAACCATTTAGCCTTTCCAAAATAAAACTTACCTGGTTAATGTAAATGGAATTTTAAGGCTAAATCCTTGGATTTCTCCACTGGCTGAAGTTAATTTTTGCTTATTTAAAGTAAATATTTACTTATTTAAAAACATTTTTGTCCTGCGCTCAGCTGCTGGAAGAATACCTTATATGTAGTAAAAAACCCAACTACCTTGGCCTTCAGGCTTCCAATTTATAAAAGCACATTGCATGCACATGTATTTTTAAACACCCATAGTGACAGAGAAGGGGAGGAAAAAGAGGCACGAATTCCAAGTGTTTTCTATGGGGTAAAAAAATCTAAGTACATTTCAACTTGACTACATAACTTAAATAAGCAAATACTTAGTTTATTGTTCACCTATTTTAGCAAAAATAATTTACATTATTTTGATGAAGAATAATCTCTCAAAAAGTGACACATTTTTTCTAATACAAGTGCCATCGTCTTCTTTCATTATTTGACTTGATATAAAAATTACTAGAATCGAGTCAATTAACACTTTTCCTCCTCTTCCAAATTTCATTACTGCACTCCATAAATTGGTGAACTCCAATTGCATGGCATCCTAGCCAGCCCAGCCAATGATAAGAGATATTGGGGGTTGAGGGGTTCTTGGTGCCCTATGAGCTTGCTTTTTTTTCTTTGCAGATGTTCCCCTAAGTAGATGTTACCCTAAGACATCATCAGTACTAGTAAAAAGTGCTGTTTGCTGTCAGTTTATATTCTAATGTCTTGTATGTCTGTGTGGATGGGGGTGGTCTGCGGGATTTTTTGTTTGGACTGTTTATTAATGGCTCTTTGTTGGCCAACCAAAGAATCCCTAAGACTGCCCCCATCTACCCACATAGACAGACAGGCAAGACACAAAAATATAAACTAACAGCAAACAACACTCCTTACTAGCACTGATGATGTTATCTAGTTTGGTAATGAAGTATCTGGGGAAAAAAACAAACCAAGCTCAGACAGCACCAAAGACCCTTCATTTAAATCCTGAGCTACAAATATTCTCCTTTATTGATAATGGGGGTGCTAAGATGGCAAATGCTAGAGAAGACTCTTACAAGTCCCTTAGACTGAAAGGTGATCAACCGGTCAGTCCTAGAGCTCTAGTTGGGACTGACGAGAAATCTTCCGGTCTAGGACTTCAACTTTGAGTTTATGAAACCGCACCTAATGAGAAGAGCCTAATTCTGGGAAAGATTGAAGGCAATAGAAGAATGGGATGACAGAGAATGACATGGCTGGATGGAATCACTGAAGCAGTAGGTGTGAGCTTAAATTAACTCCAGGAGATGGTAGGGGACAGGAAGGCCTGGAGGAACATTGTCCATAGGGTTGCAATGGGTCAGACATGACTTCACAACTAACAACAACAAGATGGCAAACATTTGGAGCTCCCACCCCCTTACCACCCATTTGAAGGCCAATTATATCCTTAAGAAACTATATTATATGCATTGAATTATATACACAATAATTAAACATATGAAGAATTTTATAAGGTAAGCTCTTTTACCTAGATACTTTTGAAGTCATTTTTAAAAGGGTTAATACTTTATGGCTGATTGTGAAGTCAAGAAAGGAAATACCCTTCTTTCCCTGTTCCTGTTCCTCCTTATGGCAAATGAACCTGTAATAATAGAATACATCCAGCTTTTTCATTTATCATCTTAATGGCTCTTTCACTTTGTTTTCTCTCTTTCTAATTGCAGTTGGAAAATATCCTCAGTATTATCATCACAACACCCTTTTCCTTGGAACAGAAGGTCAGGTAACAAATTAAATAACCAATCTCATGGTTTAAAGTATATATTTCAGTTTTAGAAAACTGTGGAAAATAATCAAGTGACTGATGAAATGCTTGTGGAAATAATATGAAATAAATATAACAGGGTTTCTAGATAAGAAAAGCTATACTCCTGATCCAAGAACATACTTTAAGTGAAAAAAAAGTACTGCAACAGGTGGGTATGGTTTGTTCAAAATACTTCAACAGATTGGTATGGGATAATGAAATAAAATGTACATTCAAACTGATTTTTGGTAAAGAATTTAACAGTTTTTTTACCACCACCCTTAAAACTTTTACCTCCTCACAAAGAAGTTTGTCTTAAGATGTGTGTGTGTGTGTGTGTGTGATTTCATTCTATCTCATCTTGTCAATACATTGTTGAATCCAAAAGTCTAGCAAAATCTCCCTCCTGACCTCTCTTTTTCCTATATCTCTAACCCATGTCAATTTTATATCAAACTGTATATGGCTTTATCAACAGAATTTGCGCCTGGAAATCTACTGACAGTCAACTCAGTCGGTCTTAAATCAGATGTTTTCTCTGCTGAGTGAGATTGTGACAATGGCCAGTCTGGGCACTGCATTCTGTACAGTGTAGCTTCCAGGTTATCTTTGAAAAGGGAAACCACATGGCAGGAATTTCAGTTATCCAACCAATGATGATGACAAGGTTTACCCCAGTCACTAGGACACTGCACAGATGCTGGCCATGGTTTCCATCCACTGATGAAGAAGCATCCAATGAATCTCCCAAAGTTATGCGACCAGCTATTTAAGGGGTGAATAAATTTAATTAATTAGGTGACATCTCCCAGCAATTTCATAAGGATTGCATTTAATTAAGCAAATTAGGATTCATAATTATCTGGAAGCTTCAACACGGGAACCTTAAGGTTATGTTCTAATGGACTTAACGTGGCTTTTAAGGACAAGCAACACAAACTTTACCACCAACAAATCTCAAATACTACTTACTACCTGCCACTATTTTACAGGTAACTCAAGACCCAAATTTTTAGATAATGACTTTGTCTATAAAATCATTGATATTTATAACTCTATTAATAGTATAATTAAATTACTTGTTATAATGACCACTAATTTATGATTCATTGAACTGTAGAATTAATGACTGTATATTGATCTAGTCTTATTGATGATTGAACATTCTTAGTAATACAGCTGATTGATTTTAAGTAATAAATACCTTACTTTGATTGTGTATCTTCAATTTATCAATTAACATTTATTTCATTACCAACATTCATAAAGTAATGTTCTACTATCACATTATTAGGCTTAGTAATTGTTAGCATGTACTTTGTCATTACCACTGCCAGCCTAGAAACCTCCCAGGAAACCACCCTCAAATCCTCCACTACAAATAACCAACCAAAAAGTAAAAAGGTCTACCAATGACCTTTCCAGTACTCCTGTTACCAGCTTCAGATGCCTTTACAACCCACTCAACGACAACGCGAAAGATAACATCAAATGTTACGCTATGGATCAATCAAGGTCCAAGCCCTATCGCCTGCTTTAAATTCATCACAAGACCAGCTCATCGTCTTAAAAAGCTCCAGAATAACTTTCCCTTTGTCTATTGTCCATCATGTCTATTCCTAAGGCAAACGAACAACCAAGTACCTGCTTGACAGATTGATACCGATTAGACACAACTTCATGCTACTCAATAGAAAAACGCTCTAGCAAACACATTTTTGAAGAACAATTACTATAAGAAACGCCGTAATTTTCTCTGAAAAAAAAAATTACAGCACTGATCTAAGTGACTACCTATCAAACTCAAATCAATAGTCCCAACCCAACAACCAACTACCACAACCTGCTACCTCAACTTAACATCAAACTATCAACAAAATATAACCACCAAACCCACAATCACAAATATTACTATCTCCGTGTCAAATAATTTCACGATCATCAATGACTATCTCTTTACTCATGAGAGACACCATTGTAATTGTGTATAAAATGTCCCAAGAATGCCATTCTTATTTGGTCTTTGAAGACACTCAATGGAATCAGATGCCATCACCAAAGTTTCATAATATCCATTTTAAAGGCAACTCACAATGAACATCTCTCCTGAAGATAAATCATTGAAGTAATTTCAGAGATGCCCTGAGGATCCATACAATGATGGCTGACGTGGCCCCAAAATTTTGTAGAGTTGTTTTGCAACAAATTGGAGCCAGCAAATGCATATTCACTTCATTACAATAAATGCCATTGGAAAAATCCAATCCCAAACCACAAAAAACTTTTACTCAAGACCAAACTTATCCATTTACTGCACAAGAATTCACTCCTTGTGAATCCACAAGGAACTCCAAAAAAGACTCTAGACAATGGAAGAGAAGGATTCTCTTCTTGACTATTCTTTTTTACGCTGATTGTATCAAAAAGTAAGTTCACACAAACCCACAACTCCACATCCAACCCTACCCATTCCCTCCAACCCACCATCACTCCAAAAAACTAGGCACGCATACCCCAAATACCTACCTTCAATTCCAACTACAACTGTTCCTTAAATGCAAGCTATTCAATGCAGAAAAGCTTGTGAACAATACGCTGAATTTCTCCTCTTCCTCAATATGGGGCTAAATTCGACAATTCATTATTGTCATGTGAACATGGCTCAATGCGCCATCTCTTCCTTGGACTCACATGGACCCACAGTAAGAGACTATGCATGTTTACCGATCATGAAATCGGAAACAAGGAGGGAGGTGGTGTTGCCTATGTATGTCTATAAAAATGTTCCTTACATCTAACAAAAACAATACCAAAGATTACTCCAAGAGCTTGCTCTTCCTGAGACCATCGTCTGGTGTACTGATAACCTATAATAATCACAATATTTGATTCTTACTATATTACAGAGCCCCTGATTATGAACGTCGAACATATAACAGCTAAATTCACTCACGGACATGGGGCAACATCTGCCCACAACTTTATATTCTTTCTTGGTGACTTCAAATCTACCTCACATTACCGGCCCTAAACAAATGCTAAAACTGGAACCCATACAGCAACCCTTCATACCAATGCTGATAACAAACCATGGGACTGGAACAAACTAGTAACCAACATACTAGACTTAACAAACTGCCTATGGATCTCATCTTACTGCCAATAGTATTGAATTCAATTTACGGAATACAAAAATTAGAAGAAACCCTTTCCAACAGTGATCACAAGCATGATTGACTTTGTCTCTAACGTACCCACATCAACACTATGACTGTATCCCAGTTTATAACTCAAAAAGAACGCAATTATGTCTTAATGACAATATACTCTCCTCCCATTTTGGCAATTCTAATTCCTGGATGCTACTGTTGCTTTACAACATAAATTATTTACTTGAAGTACAGGTCATCAACTGTATATACAATACACTCCAAAACCAGAAAAAACCAGATTACCACATAACAATAAGGAAGCATTCAGATCCAAAAAGAAGATCACTTTGGCGGAAAACAAATCTGGGCGACTCCAATTCAAAGCCGGTGCAAAATTATAATGCCATCAAATAAAAGGGACTGAATGCACCAATTTATCACATTAAACACAAGAGGAAAACCATCCACACACCAATCCACCCATGCTTATCTACTATTTTGTAAACAACAAACTAAAAGATTCAAAGTCCATAATCCCACCACTGAAAGGACCTAAATGGTAAAAAGACGGACAAACAAATGACACTATTAAGCCACCTCTTTAACAAATCCTTGGCTCACAGCATTTAGTAAACAAGCAAAGGATCATGGCCCAGTATATTCCTAAGTGGACCACGGAAAACTTACTTATGATCTAATACATATCGTATTTTATAATGGGACAATTGTCTGAAAAAGCACTACGCAATCTAAAAACCATCTCTCATTTATCTATTGGAACGGGACGGAAATACGTGCCTACTTCTTAAAAAAGCTATCCACTGCCATTAGCGGCCGAAACTCTAAACATCCATTCTTCGAAAAACATTTCAGGCACCCAGCCTCCTTGACAAAAACTATAGTCACAACCACAGTCATTGCCCTCTTGCAAAAAAGGAAGACCGCCAGGCCCTAGTTGAAAATTACACGACGCAATCTCTTTATCCTGCGTCAGGCCCCTCGCTTAAAGTCATGGCAAATCCACATTCATTAACAATCCATACTCCTCCACTGGGAGACAAAACAACCTACTTCGGGAATAAACAATTATGGTTAACAGAAAAAAATACTCATGCAATCAGCAAACTCTTTACACTGCAAAACATTAATGCGACATACACAACTATAGAATCAAGCGGCAAAAGCAATAGAAACGCAATTCTTACAGACTTCTTAAGCCTTTGATTCAGTGTACATGACAACTGCCTCATAAAACTAAATCTTACGGCTTATCTCTGAGACACCTGCATACCGACATAGAAGCATTCTGTCAACCAGACAACAAAATAGGTACAAATGGGAGTGTCCTATCAAATTCTGTACCTGTCAACAAAGTGGTTGATCCCCCCAGGGGCAAGTGTTCTAGACAATTCTCATTCTTCATACTCTCCATGTTTGCATGACTGAGTTCATTTTTGACCAATTTCATTTCCTTTAACTTTTCAGAGCTTAGACTTCTTTTTGCTGCTCTGATCTCTACTTGTTAATATGTTCTGCCTGGATTGTTGTAAACATCCAAAGTATATAATAATTTGAACTTAATCACATTAAATACCTATGAGTGAAATATTGCATAATCTAGATCATATCAACCCATTCTTTTCTACAAAGAAGGTATATTGAACATTGTATCCTAAAATTCTTCAGCTTTCTGTTGGCTTTGGCTTTTGATTCCTTAATAACCAGTTTCAGTTAGGACCAATACATGAAAAGCATATTCCATTTTTCTACACAGTATGGTGTGAATCACTGAATTCCCTTTTTATTAGTTGATCAGTATTGGAAAATTTCCTCTTGCTTCTATTAAGGCGCAATCAAGAAATGTGTTCATCAGTACACTGACAGAACAGTTATGACATAGAATAATAAAAGTTAATTTTAATTACCAATATACAAGTTACCAAAAAGAAACTGCTTTCTGAAAATTGGCCTCCAAGCAGAAAATTAAGTACACCAATCCAGCCATCTATTGACTGCCATTTGCTACCAGCACCACTACCACAAAGTCCTATAGGAAAAGGGCAAGTATGCGACAACTGTGGGATCTGGCAGGGGTAGAGCTGTAGAGACCAATAAACACAAACTTTTGCGTGGCCCTAGCAGAACAGATACAATGCCCTTCTGACCTTCATTAGGGACACTAAAGTAGACAGGTCAAGGTAGTTGATATATGAAACTTAAGTAAGTGGGGGATCATGGTCATAGAAGAAGAACTACTTTGGAAGAAGAAGAAAGTGTGATCAGAATATTACACACCAGTCACACAAGAAGAGCAAGGCATTCAAAGAGAGCCACCTTAACATGGTTGGGACTTCAGTTGTAAGGATGTAAAGTTTAGGAAAGATACTTGAGCTTTGAAAGAGGTCAGTGCATCTACTAGGTGCTACCTGCCAGCAGAGACAAGGAAGCCGTATTCTTAAGATAGTCAAGGAGATACCCGCAAGGATGTGATGTTGATGCTATTATACATCTTACGGTAACAATATGATCCTGTCCCAGAAGGATGCACTTTCTTTCAGCAAGACTTCCAAGAGCTTTAGTAGTTATTGAACTGCCACGCCCATCAGTAATGTGGACACTGTAGGCTTACTCTTTTCAGCAAGGTTCTACCAGTTATACAGGGAACAAAAAAGCGGATCAAGGGTCAGCATTAGCAGAGTTTAATGTGTGGCCTACTAGGAGTGCGGTAAAAAAGGGAAGGCTTGGTTTTCGTTAGTCATGATGTCTGCACTGGTCCATATTGGAAAAAACTGTACCACAAAGAGATGCTTGCATTCCATCTAAAGGAAAGGGATCTGTAGTTACTTGGCATTAAACTTCACAAGATTTCCTGGATTAACCAGTTTAAACTGGAACAGCGGGAACAGATAATTAATGATCTTCAGAACATCTCTGTTCCCCAGCAGCCTACAAAACTAATAAGCGACTACCAGTGATTGCAAACATAGATATTTGTGCAGGTAAGATTATCAACCTAGATGCCACCCAAAAACAAGCATTTAATAGTGAGTGCACTAATCAAACAGGGTGCAAAAATAGGCCAGGCAGGGCACAAACACAGGTTCTATGTAGGACAGTAAATACCAGTGTAACCATCAAAGAATCTAAAGTGCCCATATATTTTACAAATGCACAAAGTCTGTGGGCAAACAACAGGGTGAACTCAAACTACAAATACATGAAGGAAATATGATACTTAGTTGGCAATAACAGAAACTTGGCTGGGATGGAAATCATGAATTTGAGGACACACTACATGGGTAAAAAGGACTAAACAACAACTATTCCAAAAAAACAAAAAAACCAGACTCTACCGATATTACCAGAGCAGCTGTTGGATGTTGCACGTGTATGGTAAAGACACCCTATACTTGCTACAGAAATGCATGAAATCAAAGATGAAACTGCAAACTAGAATGCATATGGGGTCAGTATCTAAAAGGAAAATAAAAGAATCGACATGGCCATAGGTGTTATTATATGCCACCCAATCAAGCAGAAAAATAGATGTCCTTTTTGCCAGCCAACTCAACAAACTTGCAGAAAACAATACACAATTTTAATGTAAGACTTCAATTATCCTGTATCAACTGGAAAAACTAATTGCTCCAAGTGAGAAAATCAAATAAGTCCTAGCTGAGCAACTTTGTCCAAAAGTAAGAGGGTGAAACTCGAGGGACAGCCATACGGACTTAATTCTTACAAACAAAGAAGAAGTGAAGGGGAGTGAAAGTGCAGGAACCTTGGGTGAGAGTGAACCATGTCATACTCGAAATTCAACATATCACAAACACAAAGCAACAGAAACATAATGAACCAGGAACATCTGGGCCCATATCTAATAAAATGAAAATTCAATATAGCAGAAAAGTAAACGTCCTACACTTAGGGCCAAGAAAAACCAAAAGTTACAATATAACTGAGTTGAAACCAGGCCTCAATAGCAGTCAACTGTGAGAGGGATCTTGGAGTCTTAGTGGACAACCAGCTAAATATGAGCCAGCCAGTGTACAAAGAGTCCCTTCCATTGATGACTTTTGCTATTATGCGATGCCTTTCCCGCTTGATCCATCAGGATGTTTTGGAAATGACCTAAACATTTCTAAAGATATTTCCTTAAATGACAGTAACAAATTTACCTAGATACAGTATACAACTGAATGCATTAATCTTTTTGAAAACATTTATACCAAAGATCACACCCACGGTACCTAAAACAATAGCTACCTTAAGCTCCATGTCACACTGCACCAAAAAGATGGAAAGAGGATGTAAATGGAGAGAAACACTTGCCATCCGTTGGTTAATGCGATTCACTCCGTTCTGTACTCACTGCATACGTTTTTCATCCTCCTACCGTCCAGCATCGCTCGACTGAAGTTCATCCGCTCCAAAAGTTTGAGCTGCTTCAAAACTTTTTGAGTGCGAAAATGTATCCACACCGTCCGTTTCTGCATCCGCAACGTATACGGGGAACATCCGTTCTACATCCGTTCGGTCATCCGTTACGCCGTCCCGCGTATATCTGCTAGCGGCCATCGCTGCGATCCCGCGCAAACTCAAATCCGCTCCAGCGGAAAACAGGACACAGGGAGGAAGTGAAAGATGGACGCGGAACGGACGCGCGGAGCGATTAGTAGCATGGACGAAAAAGGATGAAGCAGATCAGCTCGCAAGAAAGCATTTAAACGGAAAAAAAAACGTTCGCAGAGATCCGAGACCTAATCTCGGATAATTTAGGGATGTCTTAGAGGTATGCTACGAGGGATTCAAAGGACCACAGCGCGAAAACCTATATTGCCTTTAAAAGAGGAGCAACTTTCACCTGGATCTCACTTTCAGCTCCACAGCCCTGCTGTGCAGACCTCCTGCCAGCCTTCATCTGCGCTCTTGCTCTTCCACAGCATCCAGTCATTCTCCACCATGGAATCGTAACCACACTTCCTTTTTGCGCTAGCCACCCATCGTTTCTGCAACAGTGCGAAGCCATCTACAGGCTCCTTTCAACTGTTCTACGGGAAGAAAGGAGGCATCCAAGAAGTGTCTGGCGTTCCGAAGGATGGATCAAGGAGAAGAGCAGAGTATGGACTGTACAACAAGCTGATGTGGAGCTGAGGAACGAAGACCCTCGTGCATTCCAGAACTTCATGAGGATGCCTCCAGCCATGTTTGATGAAGTTGTGGAGCAGCTGAGACCCAGGTTGACCAAGCAGACACCAACTTCTGGCCCAGCCTGGACCCTGGGCTCAAGGTGGCACTGACTCTGCGCCACCTGGCCTCAGGGAACCACGTACAGGAGCATGCAGTATGGCTGGAGGGTGACACACAACACCATCAGCATTGTAGCCAGAGAAGTGGTGTAGGGCATCATCAAAGAATACCTGGAGGAGCTCCTCCAGTGCCCCTCCACTGAAGAAGGATGGAAGAAAGTTGCAGAGCAGTGTATCAGAAGTGGAACTTCCCCACACCGTTTGGAGCCATAGATGGGAAGCACGTGGCCTGCAAAGCTCCAGCCAACTCAGGGTCCAATTATTTCAACTACAAGGGCTTCTTTCAGCATCATCTCTTTGCCATGGTCGATGCTGACTACAAGTTCATGTACATCGATGCTTCAGGCAACGGGTCAGCTTCAGATGCCCAGGTATACAACGCCAGGTGACCTCAAGGAGGGGCTGGAATGCAACCTCATCATGGGCTTCCCAGATCCAGACCCCCTGCCCAACGACACGCAAGATGTGCCCTACTTCATCGTGGGGGATGACACCTTCTCCCTCACAACCTACCTCATGAAGCCCTACACTTTCAGAATCCTCCCCCGTGAAGAGAGGATCTTCAACTACAGGCTGTCCAGGGCAAGGCGGGTGGTGGAGAACGCCTTTGGCATCCTGGCAACAGGTTCCAGGTACTTCTCACCACCATGCATCATCGCCCACAGACCGTGAGGAGGATCGTGGAAGCTTGCTGCATCCTGCACAATCTCATGCGCACCCGCTACCCAGTGTTGCAGAACAGGCTCGTGGACCTCCAACAAGCAATGGGACATGGAGCCGTGGGAATGGAGGCAAGGACAAAAACCTGATAGACACTAAGGATGTGCAAGGCCCCAACAGAGCTTCACATGAAGGGAAGAAGCAGCGCAACCTCCTGAGACACTGGTGCAACTCCCCAGCAGGAGCAGTGGAGTGGCAAGACAGGATGATAGATGATTAATGGATGCTTCCTTCAGTCTGTCTTCATCACACTGATGAGATTGGGCCATGTATGTTGGGTGGGCCTACAATGAACAGGGCATTTAATAAAGAGGTGTGTTTTGTTGACATGGTGTGATTGATGATTACATTATTATTGATAATAAAGGCCATAGGTGTGGCACCTGGAGGGGTGGACCATACAGTCCCACTATGCTTTCACTGGAGGTTTATCTATCCCACAGCTATTACCCATCCCAAAGGTTATCCCTGCCCATCCCACTGCTTCTTATTCCAAAGGTATCCCTACCCATCCCACAGCTATTACCCATCCCACAAGGATCCCTGCCCATCCCACAGCTATTACCCCATCCCAAAGTATCCCTGCCCATCCCACTGCTATCCTTACCCATCCCACAATCATCAAAGGCTTAAACCATTTCTAAAAGTTTCCACAAGACTTTGTTTAATAAAATAAATGAAGCAAGTGTGTGAAGCAAAGATAATCTTTATTAATAACAAGCGTGTAAAAGAAAAATGACCCAAGTCAAGTGTCCAAAGCAAAAATAAAGTCAACAGGTAGCCACCCAGTCTCTGGCACTTCTTCTGGTCACTTTGAGGCATGCCCAGTCTCAGGGATGAAGGGTCCAGGTGCTGTGGAGGTGGCTGCTGCTGGAGGTGTGTCTGAAAGCCACTGGGGTGCCTGGCCCGAGAGGGACAATAGGGGGATGGTGTGTTGAGGAAGCTCTCAGACAGCTGGCTCAGCCCCGTGATGTTGAGGCCCCTTCCCTATGACATGGGGTGTCAGCCCCCAATACCGATGACAGATGTACTGAGGGCGGCTTGGCTGTGGGGGGAGGAAGGAGCAGTGTAGTGGGGCTGTCTGGTCTGACAGCTGGGTGAGACTGCATTGGTGGCATTGGTGGCGTGGCTGGCATTGGTGGCATTGGTGGCATCGGTGGCATCGTGGCATCAGTGGCACTGGTGGCATCGATGTACCTGTGCCTGGACTGGGAAGGGCTGCCTGTGCTGCTGGACCTCCTGGTAGCCATAGCCTTGGAGGTAGGACCTGTGGAAGCCTTTGGAAGGCAGTGACATCACCTGGTGAGAGGAGCAGGCCTGGACTGGGTGTGAGCAGGTTCATCTTGGTCTGGAGGGTTGTGAAGAAGATCGGTATCCTGTCCTTCACCACCTGGTACTGGGGTTCCATCATGTTCATGAGGGTCTGGTTTGACATAGTGAGGAAGGGCTTGCGGTTGGAGGATGGCGGGCGTCGGTGGACCAGTGGAGAGAGGAGATCTACGCTCTCCTGATGGTGTCTCTTATCTCCAGCAGGACAGTGCGCTCTGCCCCTCCGGTTTGCCTCTCTGCCTTTCTGTGGAGGTGAAGCTGGGGTGGATGCGGGTTGGGCTTGGTGAAGTGCATTCCTTTCTCCCACTGCGTCAGGGGGTCCTCCACGCGCTCCGCCATGCTCCACAGATACCTGCCTGGACACAGGAGCTGACTCTTTGCCAGAAGAGGACTGGCTCTCAGCAGGCTGCCTGAGAGAGAGGGTTGTGAGAGGGGCTGTTCCTCAGGTGGCGGATCTCACCCTCCAAGAAGCTGCACTTGGCCATCACGTAGGTCCTTCTGTCCGTCAGCTTGACCGTGGCCTGGCCAGATTTCTTGAGGTGCAGCTTCCCGTACCAGGTGTGCATGTGCTTCCACTAGCGAGGAGCACCTCCGAAGTGTAACCCAGGCTCTCCGCCTTCTCTCTCCAAGCAGCCTGCTTTCCTCTGGTGTCGCGATAGAGCCTGTGTCCCTTCTGCTATGGATACTCGTTCTCCCTCAGCCACTCCAGCACCTCATCCTCATGTTTCTCTTCTATGGTGTATTGCCTCCTCTCCCTGTTCACGCGTCTGTCTCTTCCTCCCTCTGGAGGGCCATATGGGCCCTCATCAGAGGGGCTTTGAGGTTGTAGGGGCTCGCGTCCCCACACCACCACCACCCCAGCAGCAGCAACAACAGTAGCACAAAAGCAGACCAGCAGCCAGCAGGACCAGAAAGACAACAGCACCCAGCACCAGCAGGACCAGGAGGCAGGACCAGGAGCACCAGCAGGACCAGCAGGACCAGGAGCACCAGCAGACCAGAAGCATGAGCAGGACCAGGAGCACCAGCAGGACCAGCAGGACCAGGAGCAGCGCCAGCAGAGTAGCACCAGCAGGACCAGCAGGACGAGGAGCAGCATGCAGCAGGTAAGCACCAGCAGAAGCACCAGCACCAGGAGCAGTGCAGAGTAAGCAGCGAGCCCCCAGAGATCACAGAGCCACCTACAGCACACAGAACACCACGACAGCAAGACAGACATAGCAGCACAGCAGACAGACGCCACCACAGCAGAGCAGACAGCAGCAACAGCAGAAGCACATCACCAGAGCCCGCACAACACCACAACGCACCCAGAACGAGATCGACAAGCAGAGAGTCCCAGCAGAAGCAGAGTCAGGCCAGGGGGTGGAGGGTGGCCCTGTCCCTCTTGCCAGGGCTGGCAGCAGATGGCAGAGGCTTCCGTTTCTTCCCCATGGTTGTTGGGTTGTTGGCTGGCTGGCTGGCTGGCTGGCTTGGCTGGCCGGCTGGCTAGCTGGCTGGAGAGCTGTGTCTGGAAGCAGGTCTTCCTCTAAATGGTGACCTGCTTGGGAGCTGCTTCCCTTTATATCCACGGGGCTGATGGCAATGCATCCTCCCCGCATGTGGCAGTGAACGCTAGGCATCTGCTAGGCTTGCCGCTCTGCATCCGCTTCATCCGCTCGGCGTCCGCTCTGCATCCGCTCTTTCCCCTTCCGCGTCCACTTTGCTGCGCTCCCCCGGAAGCCTTGCGGCTGTGCCATCCGCTCCCATTCCGCTAGGCTTCCCGTGTTGGCAAGCAGCTCAAGCCTTTCCATCCGCCCCTTAACGTCCTTCCCCCCCACTCCATTCCTTTCCTGTTTGTCCGCCTGGTTATGCAAATTTTTGCCCCTTTTGAGAGCGGATAACAACGGATGAAACATTTTTCTCATCCGCTGTGTCCTTTTTACAAATGTTTTGCATCTGTCGGCCATTGTGACAGGGCCTTTAGTTCACTGAAAGTGCCAATTAACAGAAATGCAGCAGTTTGCCCTATTAGGATATCATATTCTTGAGTTTTTATTTAACGATGGATTGCAAAAAGCAGATGTGGGAAACTGGTAAGTAATAAACAATGCATTGGAAAACCTTTGAGAGTTATATTTGAAAATATATGTCATATCGACGTGTTTCTTTTTATGATCATCAAATATTTTCTTCTTTTTAATTCTTTTCAATTTTCTCTTCTCCTTTTAAGTAGTGTTATTATTAATATGACCTAACAACTTCTTATGATAATTTTATATGAGTTCCAAAAAACTCACACGCTCAAAATCCATTCTCAGGACACGCTTCTTCCATCATGTGTTTGTAGAGTTGCATATAACCACAATGTCATCAGTTTTCCCCCTATTCATTGACTACATTTTCACTCTGCCTTTTCTTTAGAACAGCATGATACATTCATGCAAGCATTTTCCATTTAATAAATTTGGACAGAGGAGTAAATACATAAAATACACTGCCTCTTTCCTGAAAGCATTTCAGTGTGTGCTATACTTACTGTTAAGAAGACGGAAGTCTATGAATGGGTAGGAACCACGTCGCTCAGAAAGAACCCCTGTCTGACCTCTCAGGCATGCATCTCCTGCAAAATACAATGGAGCCAATGTTAGAGAGACTGTGTCCCCCCCATCAATAATTATTTAACCCCTAATACATTATTTAAGAATGAAATCAATTCAGAATATTCTACATAGAAAATAAAGTTTCTAAAAGAAAAAAAACCTGTGTAGATATATTTATTTATCTAACATAGTCTTATACTGCCATGGAAAAACCTCCAATGCCTTTAGTATTATATATATTACAATCAAACACATAAATTGGTTAAAAATGATAAGTGCTGTCCATGAATAATGAAAGAGTACAATCCTGAAGTACAAATACATATGTAAATAAAGATATTTCAAAGTATAAATTATAATTTTTTCTCTTCAAACAAGGAATCCTTTTTTCAGCATCCAGGAGTTTTCCAGGGCAGACAGGATTGAGAATTCTGGATTCATTTCTTTTTAAAATCTGGGGTGGTTTCAAGAAATATGAGTCTTCTATTGACATCATGCCTTATCCTGCCAATTGCACAAAATTGGTTTGGTTAAGTAAGTATACTGATTGTTATACTTAAGCCTTATCCCACTGAAAACAATGATCCAAATTCCTAGTCTCTCTCATTTCAGTGATATTACCCCGTTGACTAGTCTCTCTGTGGCTTCAAGACAGAAAAGAAAGAAGAAGTGTAACCACCCCAAAAGTGTCTTGGTGATTTAAACCTGGATGATTCTTCTTATCTGGTAGAAAATGCTATATATTGCACTATATGCTAGGGATTATAAGAACTGTAACGAGACAGTTGTTATGAATTAGGCAGCACTTTCTTTCTTTGTCTTTAGTCTAGTTTATTAGGAAGCTGTCAGGGAAGGCAGAAAACACTGTTGATAGATTCCCATGTCTGGAACATCAGCCCCAAACAAACTTAATATAAAATGCAACATTTACATTTCCGAGCTGCTTCGCTATGACTCAGTTGTCAAAAAAGAAATGCTATTAGATCCAGAACAGGAGAGTGAGCTAGGAAAGGTTTAAAACCCGTAATATTATTTCTTTCTTTTTGCCATCTCTTCTTGTTCTTCCTTTCCAGACATTCTAATTGTCATATCTTGTCATGCCCCTGTTGGAATCTGACTCAGAGGGGAAAGCTGAGCAGCTGACAGAGTGGAAGTGTGGCTCCGTTGGCTGTGGAAGAAACTGGGGAACGGAAAAGGCTGGATGGGCAGAGCAGGGAAGAGGTAGAGCAAGGGAGATTGAATTCAAAGGAAGACCCAAGCCCACCCCCTCTTCATCCTAGGGCACACAGGGGGGAACGTAGAAGTGGGCAAGTGAGTTGCATGGCTTACATGGGAGGAAAGGGCCCTGATTCCCTTCATTAGCTGAAGCTGGGAACACAGTGTATAAAAGAGAAAGCTGCGCATACCAAGTTGCTGGGAGCAAATGTGACTTTATCTTGTATCATCATGGCTTATCTGTGTTTCTGGCATCTTCCCAATTGTGTAAGTTTTGCCGTGGTTTCAAGTCTGAAATTCTTTCTCCTGCCCTGTCAAGTTAATTACTTCAGCTTGGTTTGTTTGGATTTTTAGTTACAGTTTGTATGTAACCTGTTTTGGACTGAATTTTCTATAGTTAAAGGCTATTCCTGGGAGAGTTTTTCTCCAGGCGAAGGTAACTTGGATATTGGGGGCAAAGTTGGAGATAATAAAGGGATTCTATTGCTTATTGACTGTGTTGCCTTTGTGCCACACCCTGGGTCATCACATACCTCCTGTTTCCAACACCATGCCATCACCTCTTCCTGTCTCCTCCAGAAAAATCTTCCTCTAGAAAACTGAGGCTTACTGAGATGGAGCCATATGCTGTCTTCAGGGCAGACTTGTTTTTGAAGGGTTCTTGGTGCTCTTTAAGCTTCTTGTGATGGTAATGATGTTACCTAGTTTGGGTAATAAAACATCTACAAGAAAACAACCAAGGTAAGAGAGCACCAAGGACTCCTCATTTCAACCCTGACCTACAATTATTCTCCTTTATTGAAACTTGAAACTTTTGTTGAATGAGGGCTGAGCTAGCTTATTCTGGGGGTGCCTTTGTGGCATAAGGGGGCACCAGTGGCGGATTAAGGCTCACTGGTGCCCTAAGCACTGACAAATCTTGGTGCCCCCGTCCTTTGTATATACTGTACAAACGAAGCCATATTCTCAATTTTGTGGTGCCCCCTTTTGGTGCCCTAAGCACATGCACTTAATGGTTAATACACCACTAGGGGGCACTGACAGGGCAAAAGATGTACCTGCTAGGAATTTGAGCTCCTTGATATAATTCAACCTTAGGAAACATTTTTAAGATTCCTTTTGAAGTAACCGGCTCACATATATTTATATTTTCTATTTAAAATGGAAATTAGGTAGATTCTCATGGGCAGGACTGGAATCAATTTTTTTAGACTTTATGGCTGTGAAAATATGTTTAAGTATGGCAATTCTTCCTAAAACATTAAAAATGAGTGAATTTGAAGAAGCTTCATAAAAATCCTGATAGATTTTAGTAGTCAGGTATATTATGTAACTTTTTTGGTCCAAGATATGATTACCAGAATAAAAATAAAAGTTGCATATTAACTTAGCTTTTGAGGATTACATACTTCTCATGGAACAGGGGGTTTGCAGAGAACATGTAGGAGATAAAACTAAACTGCTCACTTAGCAACAGATAATGCATGGGGTTTCTATGGCAACTTTGCAGCTGGGGATACTTTGTTAAATGTTTCTAAACTGTAACATTATTGTAATGCATTTTTAATTATGTAATTAATACGTAATTGCCAGCCCTCCCTCCACCTTTTAAAATGTTCATGTATCAATATGGAGTCTGAAAGAAAAACAATGTGGCTCATGACAGACATTTTGAGAAAAGATCCAAACCCAGTAGCAAATTCCCTGCCAAAAATCTTCTTTCAGCTGTTGTCTGCTCCCTTCCATTTTTTCAACTCTGTGCCAGACTTGGATCTTCTCAATTGCATTAAGGAACTTGTTCTTTTCCCCTTCTGAAGGTACTCCACAAACATCAGCAATTGAAATTTCAGAGATAGTAATGAAAACAGCTTTTCTGCAGCATGCCATTTTGCCTGCTCAGCTTTAATTTAACCATTGCCCTCAGAGCCACCTTTTTATTTTTATTTTTTGCTGTCAGCATAACCAACTCAGATGTCTGCTTCTATTTCTCAACAAGACAAAAACCTGGAGTTGATAATCAAGATTGGGTTCAGTAAGGAATGTTATGCTATGAAAGTAGAAGGGGAAATGTAACCTTGAAAGAAGTAAAAATAAAAGAGGTTAATTACAAATCTGAATTAAGAAAGTTAAAAGAAAAATAAAGCATTACTTTAGGCTGTGATCTGTCAGAAAATAATTCAGGAAAAGAAAATCTCTTATCGGAAAGCTAGCAGAACTTTGGCCCTGGAAGAGATTAATTATGTGTGACAAGATTATGCTGAGTTCTAAGCAAATGGCTTCTCTGCCCCCCCCCCCACTATATCTGTATGAAAGGAATTACATTCAATGTCCCTCTGACTAAACTGTTCTATATACATAACGTACAGTCCTGTTGGGCTGAAGTGGACTGTAGGACATAAATCGAGAATTTTTCTGTTTAGGCAGTAAAGTCTTAACCACCAAAAAACATGGAAGAGCAACAGCTGGTGTGAAGGTAGTTTTGTTCTCACAAAACTGTACCACAGTACAAAGATGTGATTATCATATCTATAGCATGAATCTACCTATGCTGTACAGTTTGAAGAGGAGGTGCTTTACTAGATTTTGCCATTCCAAAATAAATAGAATATGAAAGTTTTGGATGCACTCCTGCATTTTAGAACAGACATTAGAGACTTGCATAGCAAAGCAACTGGTTTATATACCTGCCAGGTATGATGGTTTTTCTTTATTCATATGATAAAGCATAGCACAAAAAGAGGAGAACAGCAGCTTCTAGAAACACTTGCAAAGGATCTTAGCCCAAAGTTATGGTCTGCATCATGAAAGTAGCTGATCAAGAAGAGAATCCTGTTCCAATAATGGATTGTCATATTCAGCAAGATAAGTCAAGCAATGCCACTTCCACTAAGGAAGACAACCATGTCTTCCTTAGGTCTCTCAAATTACTAAAAAAAATATATTAAAATGCCTTTTGAAAAGGTGGAAAATCTTTAAAACTATCCTATGGATAATTTATTACTTGTGTGAAATGTATGCCATTTTTAATGGGAGTGAGGATTTTCTGAGTCACACATTGTAGCATATATTATGCACTGTGATTGTGCAGTTAAGTAGGGCTGGGATTCTACCAGTTCGCACCTATTCACTAGAACTGGTTGTTAACATTCTAAGCAGTTCGGAGAACCAGTTGATAGAAGAAATTACTGGCCTAATCCTGTAAGGAAGACAGGAAGGAAACATTCTGGTGTTGCTTATAGAAACTTCCTCTCCATTAACCCTTATTACATTCTTGGCAGAACTGGACTTCCTGTCTCAGGAATATCTCTGGAGTTTGTTTCCCATCCTTTGCTGGTACTTTGCTTGTGTGGAGTGACCATTTAAAGTTACAATGGCACTGAAAAAAGTGACTTATGATGATTTTTCACACTGATGAGTGTTGCAGCATCCCCACGGTCATGAAAGGCCAGGCGAGGAGATGGTGCTTCGATATGAGTGATATTGAGTTGGTCACACCCAGCCAATAACATCACTACCAAGCCATGTCCACCCAGTCACATGACCACCAAGCCATGCCCACCACCATGCCCACAGAACCGGTTGTTAAAATTTTTGAGTCCCACCCCTGCAGTTAAGGCAATTGTACCCGATTACTTCTGCAAAAACTTTATTAAAGATAAACTTGATGCTTTTCCTGTGGCAGGGGAAGGGGAAGCAATTTCATTTGTCCAAACACAACTCTTGCTAGAATTACATCTGCATTTTGTGATCATTGCTAATCTCTTTCCTTTGGGCTAATAGGATTTCCCCAATTTCAGTGTCAGTGAAATTGGGGAAGTGTGGGAAAAGAGTGGGAAAAGTGTGGGAAAAGAGAAATCACCTATCTCTATGAAAGATGATTGCAATAAACAATCTTGAGAGAAGAGAATATTTGTAGGTCAAATATTTGAACTGAGAGATCCTTGGTGCTCTGTGATCTTGTGGTTTTCTTGCAAATGTTTCATTAGCAAACTAGGTAACATCATCAGTGCACTGATATGTTATGATGACATCAGTGTATATGACAATACTCTAATGGCATGTTATCCTACATTTCTGAATTATGTGCTACTTTTTTTGGAACAAAACTTCGCTTATTTCATTTATGTTCATGTGTGTGAAGGAAATACTCATGCTATACATGTTAAAATAGACACAAGGGGAGAGGGAATGGTTAAAGATGCCTCATGTCACTTGATCACAAAAGAAAAAAGAAAATGGGAAAAGAAATTCCAGCCATCCCAACTATTAAAAAATGTTGTCTGGAAGAGGAAAATATGCTTATGAAAAAAGAAAAGCTGAAATTCAGTCACATAAGTATCTTCTAGAGGGGCAACAGCAGATGAAAAAAATTATATGATAAAAATACATTTAAAATTACATTCAGTTTTTCACACATAGAAATCAACAGTAAGGAAGAGACTCAAAATAACACTGAACAGCATGCAAGAAAATGCAAAAGGATGAAACAGATGCAGTGATATTTGAATTCCACATGACTGGAAGGTATTTCAATGGGAAAGTTATTATTGATTTATTATTTCAATTTATACTGCCATTCATGTCAAGTATATAATTCTGGTCTAATAACAATTAAATAACAATTAAACAGTTAAACTAATAACAATTAAAAACTCTATAAAATAACAAAAATAAAATCAACAAACCATTTTTTTAAAAAAAACCACACGTACCACAAATCTATCAGCACTACATATGTGCTGTAAAACACTTTGATTCTGATTTAAGAACACGTTTACATATGAAATGGCCTGGATCTAAGAAATCAGTCAAAGTGAAATAAGTGCCATTGGTTTTCAATATTTTGCCTTCTAAAGAATTAACTAGTTAATCAACTCCAGCAGAAAGGAGAGATGCCAATTTCAGTATTGAATATGGTGTTCACTTAGATAGCACAGTGAGTTTTCTTCTCTGCATTTTGTATCCCCTCCCCCTTTGCCAATTAACATACAACATATCCCATTATCAAGAAGATGCTGTAACATCTGGATTCTCCGCACCATCCGTATTACCATTGCTACTTGTTGGAAAAGCAAATTAGACCATCTTTAATTTTGTTTATTCTCCCAAGTGCCATCTGCTTTGGGAATTATGATGATGACAAGGTTCCTTATTTTCAAACACTAGAAAAACATTCTTCTAATCTTCTCCCTCGACTCACTGGAGAAGAGCCTAATGCTGAGAATGATTGAGGGCAAAAGAAAAAGGAGACGACTGAGAATGAGGTCGCTGGATGGAGTCACTGAAGCAGTTGGCATGAGCTTAAATGGACTCCAGGGGATGGTAGAGGACAGGAAGGACTGGAGGAACACTGTCCATGGGGCCGCGATGG
Organism: Laticauda laticaudata; assembly: GCA_004320025.1. Lineage (NCBI taxonomy): Eukaryota > Metazoa > Chordata > Lepidosauria > Squamata > Elapidae > Laticauda > Laticauda laticaudata. The sequence continues at coordinate 1,992 of BHFT01003895.1, read as the reverse complement.
GTCAGACATGACTTCACAACTAACAACAACATATTTCCCCAATCATCAGGACTGGATCCTCTTTTTATTTGGGAAACCTCAAACCCATATTCAATCTAGGACTGCACGTTCTATAGCTGTGCTAATCTTAGTATTATTATTCCCATATCAATGAACCATCAGGAGCATTTGATATGATGGTGATTAAGGTAAGATCTGATGCAGGGGAAAAAGGAGAGCTTGCTCTACTGCCATTTGTTTAAGTAGCTGCTTCTTTTTCAAAGAGAACAGAATGTTTCACATGCCAAACTTTTTCTCTCATTATTAAACCGATGTACCTTCAAAATGCGAATAACCCACTTCCTGACCTTTTAAACACTTTCTTTTGAACTTATTATAATTTATCTTTGTTCTCTGACATAATAATTTAGAATTACATATTCAGAGGACTGCAGTACCTATACAAAGAGTGCCACATTGTGTCGGCAAGAAGGAACAAGCAAGTCACAATGTCTGTTCACCCCAGTCAAAATAAGCCATTGAGACAGAGATTCTTGTGTTCAGACTCTTCACACAGTAAAGAGAAATCAGAAGTGCACTTATGGTTGGAACATGTTGCTCAACAATAAGCAAGATCAGAAGTTCCTAGTTACCGTCATTATTCTTCAGTTTAAGAACCAAGGACATTCTGGCGTTCAGACAGTAACCTCTTCAGATAATAGATTTTGTGTTTACTTGCATTCTAGACAGTATATGCACCAAGGGAAATAGCTAAACAACAGCTGGCATTTCAAGCTGTAATCAGACTCCTAAATTACTTGTTATACACCAAATTTTCCTCAAAGGCTGATGTGCTACACACTTTGCATTTAAATGACATCACAGCAAAATTTGATCCATAGCATTTTCCCCCTTAATGCTTAAAATTACATGCATGCAATTAGGGTTCTGCCTGGTTTGACCCTTGATGTGGCTGAATACAAGTTTTGTAAAAGAAAAGAAACATTCAAGCTTAGCTATTTGTCTACTTAACACAAAAACATACATTTAATTTAACTATTTATATTTTTTTCTTAATCAAACACAGCCCCACAAAAGAGAAATAATTATGTATTGAGATGGATCAATCATATTCTACTAAATAGCAAGTAAACTGCATGTAGACTTATTTTCTCTGTACTAAAGCACACAAACATTATTATATATCATTATTGGATAGACATCAACTCTTTTATCAATTTTGTAAATTGTCTGAAACTTCTGTATTAACCCAAGAATTGTTTTCAGCATTTATTCAACATGCACTTAGTTGCACTTTAACATTCCCCAATACTCATCATGTTTTATGCAAGCAAACAAACAAAATAAAAACAACCCAGACATTTTGTGGCTGAAGTTTCACTTTTTCATACATCACTTTCAGTTCCAAAACAAAGTAGTCTCTAGTCAAGGCTTTTTTGACAACTAAGTGCAAAGACAACATATCAAATACAGTCCTTCACTCAACACATCCTCATACTATTTGTACAATACCAAATGTTTTTCCAATTATTTTGTTGCCCTGATTGTCCATAATGCTTCATAAGGCACAGGTCATAGTTGCGGGAAAAAATCCACTAAGGGCTTTTATTTTGGCAGGAAAATCCTGCAATCATATCTCTGCATTTTATTCCATGATAGATAATACGTATTCTTGTTATTATGTTATTTTTTTTTCTATTTTTGAGATTGGATGCTTATGCAGAATGGATAGTTTAAAATGTCAAGATGGAAATACTTTGCAGTTCTTGAAGTAATTAGGCTCAGAAAAACTTTGCTGTCACTTTAAATGTATACCATTTTGGCATCCGTTAAAATGAAATGTTCCATACAGCTCTCCAATATACCATCTCCAATATACAGTACATAAAAATGAATATATATACATATTCAAATATATATACATATATATATTTGTTTTTTTAAGTTTTCGCGGGTACTTACATGTGTGCTGTTCAGCTTCCTTCGGGTATT